>LUCM01003393.1:0-40811 GCA_008360955.1 Fasciolopsis buskii
GATGCGCCATGTATTGGTTTTTATTGTGAATGATATAATATTAATAACACAGCGTTGTTGGTAGATGTAATGACCCACATTTCAAAGCACACACATACACGAACACAACTAAACATCAGTTGGCATGTGAACGTTCCCTCAGTCATTTGATTGTAAAACTTGCCTTGAGAAAGGCTCCCCACGTTAGTCGAAACGTTGGCGCATTACATCTACCAACAACGCTGTTATTAATATTATATCATTCACAATAAAAGAAACTAATCTTCTTCGTGGTGATTCTAGACAGTACCTAAAATTCATCATGACGCTCATTATTCTATTCGCAGTTTATTCCATTTGCGATTCTATCGGGGTAAACAAAACATATCAAAATTTCCTATTCATTTTTCCATTGGAAACAACTTGTGGTGATTGTTCACTCCGAAATTAAACCAATGTTTTTCGTGCAACTATGTGTCCCGGTTAAGTTCAACCTTCGAAGTGCACTTCTGTCTGATAAACTTGGTCTCCCCTGCGTAAACATATCAGAAATGGTAACCACGGTTCTAGTGGTCAGAAGACTGCTACCAACCGTACCAACAGGAGACTTACCTTGCCAGTTGAACTGTCTTCCACCGCGCACAATAAACTTTGCCAGACTGCCTAAGCCTGTCGGAATTTAGCTTGATGATTATACGCTCGGGAACCAATCACATTTGGCTAATTGATGCACATGTGTGAAATCACGTGAATGTGAGGCGGACAGGCCATGTGAACCACTCAGTGGCAGATATGGTTAGCCATGGTGCGTCCGTGCTACAAAATGGCTGTTCTACCACCGAAGTCCCCAGCTTACTTCTGTTTATGTCCAGTGGTCAGATCGGAACACAATTGGGACAATGATTCACTAATATTTTTCAATCAATATCGCATAAAGGAAATGTTTACTGCCTCATATTCGAAAACCAGGTAGTCTCAATTTGGACCGATTAGATCGTTCACAGTTTATCTTTGCCCTTGTTATCATCATGAAGTCTCAATGATGACCTGGCCGTCAGCTGTCTCCAGATGACCAATGAACTTCAGATATAGTCAACTGTAAGTTGCCGAGTTACTTTGGTTGTTGCTTCACATCACCGATCTCGGAGAGTTTCAGATCCCAAAACCAATCGTCTTCAGCGAGGTTTGTCAATCCGCAATGCTTCTCAGTCTCTAAACGAAATAATTCATAAACCTATAGCATTAGCTGATAATTTTCAACCGCATTTCTTTCGTCCGATTAAGAAATTTCAATAAACAATGGTTGACGAGAGCACTGTGTCGAGTATGTCCATCAGATATCCCTAGATAAAATTTTTCTTCGAAAGCCCCAAATTTTACATCAGTTGTTTTAGTTCGAATTTTCAGCGTGGCTATCTTGTATCACGCCACTTGTTGGCAATTAAGAAATCTCTATTTATCCCTGTTAAATTCGCATACCAACCATGATAGATAAGTCGTTTATGGGATTCTACTCCAACTGCAGCATTCATCTAAACAGCATACGTGAAGATTTTCCCATTGACTGTTTGTTACACTGTTCGAGTTAATCTTCCCCAATACGAAGTTCATTTCTAGTTCGCGCTGTAGAACCTCAATAACCTATCAGTTTGGTTTTTATGAAATAATTCACCATGTGTTATCATCGCGCAATTCACCATTAGGAAACCGTGGACGCATTTTGCAGCTGCTTCATCCTTGTTAGTGCATATCCACCTCTCCCGAAGTGGAACGCGAACCGGAGACGAACGATTTCGAGTCGAATGCCTTAGCCATTACACTACTGGGCAGGCTGTGAACAGTTTGTCGAACTTCACATGATGTTGCATCTAGCCTACATTGATTTACAAGACCACTGGCATAGCAGTCGATCTCAAATGATAAACGACTTCTTTACAGGTAGCCTAACTATGACGGAGGCTTTGAACATCACCCAAAGAGCTCGGCTACTTGGTACGTGTTAGTAGTGGGAGATTGGATTTTTTTGATGAAATGGTTCGCCACGTGATATCACTGCTCAACTCACCATTAAGAAGCAATGGCGTTCGACTCGAAATCGTTCATCCCGGGTTCGCATCCCAGTTCGAGCACAGTGCATATGCACTGCTCATGATTCCTAACAAGGATGAAACAGCTGTGCAGTGCTTCCATGGTTTCCCGATGATGCTTTGGACGGTGATATAACGTAGTGAACTATTTCATGGTAACTCTCGCTTAATAGTAAAAGAAAAGTTCTCAACTTTGATTTCTCGTGGTCAGCATTCATAGGCAGAATTGTTCACTGACTAATTAGACCCATTCGTCCCGGTGAATTTTTCACGCAACTTGTTCACTCACTTCGATAATTGGTGAGTTCAGTATGGTGTCATCGCGAATGCGTCGGCCCCTGGCCTGGTTTATGAATATGACGATCCACTACTCAGCACCCTTACAGAAATGAGCGATTTCACTTCATTACAAGGTAAATGTTGCTCAAACCATAACAGATGGTGCAATTTACACGCGGCACTAAAACAATTTTAAGAAGGAAATGCCTATGATAATCCAGAGGAGGGGGTCACATGAGGCTTCGATAACTATGGTAGCAGTTAGGTGCCATGGATTTCACTCGAGAAATCATGGTGAATCACCGGGTAGACTCTGGACCTCGAATAAGCCTTTAAGGTCATCTACCAGGAGCCGCCTGATCCATCCGAGCATATCCAACTATGAACTCCTCTGTTCCCCTAAACGTCTGGGTAATACCTGAACCTGCCATGGCCTACACAATACGCATATGCACGCACACGGTCTACACAACACAGTCACGTCAGTTGTAGTGACACGGAATGGATGATATTCATGACCTTATGTCATGTATCGGTGGCACAGTATCAGGGTCGACAACACTTCACACCACACATCTAGGCTTAGTCACACACACACACACACACACACACAAACCAATGGAATCGTAATTATTCTCTATCCCATACATCCATTTCTTTTCAGAAATCCCGTGAGTGCAAGAACAGGCATGTTCACAAGGTAGGTAGGATCCAACTATTTGGCGTTCACTTCTCAACTGTGTACAAATGTTCTGAAAAATGACTACGTTATGGGTACGGAAAACCGCACATAGAAGAAAATCCAGAGCACAGAAGTGACCGAAATTACATGGACTAGGCAGGTGGCCAGGGATCATTAGCAATAGTCCTATCCTCAGGACAGAGTGGGAATTATTTTTATCTTTAACTTCCTTTATTAATGAAGTGACAGTGTACGTCATTTTTCAGGAAGGGGGCCTTGGCTAACAGAGGGCGACCAAGTGGGGAAGCTTGGCCGGCGGTGGGGGGTTCGAATCTGCGACCTTCGCGTCCAAACTCCACGACCTTATCCATTTGGCCACAAATTCCAGCTGCTTTTACAAACCAGGCTTTTGACGACGAATGACCGCGAACCACAGGATAGTTTGGTGACTTATCACTCGGACTGATTGTCGAGGATCAACGAGTATGTCACAGTCGACCAGATATCCTGTGACTAGGCTACTCTGTATTTTCGACATATCTGGTGCGAGATTTTTCGGAATATGTTCGAAAGCCCTCACAGATAGTCCTCTCTCGGTTCTTCCGACGTACGTACTACCGCAAACCCATTGGATAAGGTAGATACATGAGGGGATAATCAGAATGACAGGTCTGTTTGAATTAGATTCACGGAGCAGTACTACCAAAGGAGCAGCGCAATAACTCCTGGTGACAGTATGTCCTAACAGTCGCTGTTTTCGTCTGTCATTCTGATCTCTTTTTAAAGACAACGAAACGAAAACTGTTTTCTTAGGGGAAGCGGCTTGGCAACACATTTTGTTGGCTAAATATTCGCCACCAGTACGACGGATACGTGTCGCAGATCGTTTTCAAGCTTCTCGATGGGCCAGATTCGCCTTGTTCTGGTGAGGTGTGACTAGCTCTGGGCTTATGTTTTGGAAATTGCAATAGCAGATTCGGAAATTTCGAAAACAGTTGTAAACCTGTCTTTAGTGTTTGATCCGATGATGGGCATTTTTCATGAACTGAACCGCAGCGGAACTACTTGAGACAAACTCAGCAAAATTCTTTTCCGTTGGTTTTTATCCTCTGTCGGTGCAAATCTAACTTCATAGAGTGCACCAGAAAGTGCCTCATTTTTGTATTAAACGATGCACCTGTTATCGTCAACGTTTCACCTACTATGATGAGACCTAAGGTGTCAACTGGTTTTCGTTGAGTTGTCCTCAGCTGCTGTTTGCATCTCTCCAGTCTCAAAAAAGGACTGAAACTGTGATTGTAGGTGTCGTCATCGGTAACGTTCGCAATGCTCCTATTAGTGAAAAGTTTGCGAGATGTCACAACCAAAATAGTGTTAGCCCCAAGACAGTTGAGTAGTACTTTAGGGTTTCGTCACGAGTAGGATTTACTTTTTTCGGTATCAATGTGTGCTGTTACTAATGAGTCAACAATTAGCCAATGATATAGAATGTACTCAGGTTTAATCATTTCATTGTCACAATGTTTTTGATAATTTGGGGTGCTTTGCAGCTAAAGCATTATGTTGCACACATGGTCATTTGAACGACAAGTTGTATCTAGACGCTACTACCGAGTTAATATGACATCCTTATATGTTGGCCTTCAAGAAACAGCTTGTTTTTTTCATAATGCCCAATAGTACTCATGCAGGTGGTTGATTTTGATAACCCAGAAGTGGACCATACACTGGATAATCAGAATTCTATCTGGGTACAGGCGAACCAAAGACCTTCCAACTATATAACAATACTTTGACGCCGACAGCTGATACACCTGGAGGCAGTAGCGATGATCAGTAGCAAACAAGTAAATGAAGGCAAAACCTTTTGGATTGCCGACAACATCATTGTTAAAAATCTGAGATTGCATGGTATCATGGGCACTATTTGAGCAAATTAATAGGTACAACCGACCACAGCCTAAAAAAGAATCCTTTCCCCGTCTTAGCCGGTAGTCATTGAGTGGTCCAGCTGTTTGGCATATCTCAGTTCAAAAACAGGCACTCCACCTGGAATCTGTCCCGTGAAAGCTTTCAGTGAAGTTTGTGGCTACTGGTATTCTCAGTGAATCTACAGCTAATTCACATGATACGACGAGATCCAGATTTGATACTGAAAGCAGTTGCCAAAGTAAAGGAATCAGGCAAGAGACACTCCAAAGGCAGTCATGGGAGCTGGTTAATAAGCGAGCCATCACTCAAATTTCCACTTCACTGTGGAATAAAATAAATTCTAAACTTTTCCTCCGTATACCTAATTATGGCGGGAGTGGTGCCAATACTACCGGCTTGCCTGAACGTTCAAAAATCCTAGAGGAATGTAACTTTATGCCCATGGGGAATGTCATGAAGTCTATTTTCTTCTCTTATGTAACACTTAACCATCAAATCGCAAGACAGTGAGCAAACATTGCATTACTACATTCTTCGGTACCAAGGTCAATATCACATACAGAAATGAAATGTTTTAGATCTCAAACTTAACTGGCCTCAGTCCAAGGAAGATTCATACTCCGCTCATAAAGGCGACTGTTGCTAAAAGGTGGGGAGTATTTTCGAAGGAAACTGGCTCGGTGATCAGCCTGTTCACATCCCCAGTTTAGCTGTTCCGCTGATGTCAAATCAAACAGAGGGAGACTCGGATATGTCATTTCACAAATATATGAACACCAAAGATCAGTGTTATTCTTTGTCAAATTGCTCACAGTGCATTCCACCTCCCGGAGCTGTTTTGGTTTGGGTGAACAAACCTCATCCAACTGTGTACAGAGTTGTTGAACACTACATATTAAGACACGGACAGTACCAGGCTGTTCTCTTACATACTTCACTTGGTTCTTGTGTTACTTTAAGTTACGTATTGCTTAGTAATATTATTAAGCTATGGAGATCAAAGACCTTCATACCCACGGAAATCTAACTATTCTCTTGAATATTAGAAAGCATTCGTGTCTGTTGTAGGGTCTATGAACTTATTTTAAGTTCACAACTTCTTTAAAGTAACAAGAAGGTTTCCGGCCCCTTTGGAACTTGTATAAAGTTCGGCCACATTTCGGTTTGTTGATTTGCTTTTCGTGCATAAGTCAACCCGCACCGTAATTTGATCATCCAAAAAAGACCCAATATGAGGTCACTATAAAATTATCTATAAAATCTCTTATAACCATGTCAAATTTTCTGTACGTCAGTGCTATTTTACATCCCAGCGCAGCAATCCGTGAAATACTGGACTGGCTTAATTTCTCTAGTGTCAACATGCTGGCTTCACAAGCTTCACGATAAAATAAAATACGTCTCTTGTTAGCCGATGCGAAAACTTTTCAATGCCCGGTATAATACAGCTTTGCCACTAAACCCCTTCGAGACTGCCGGATATTTGGTCCAATAGGTTTATGCTCGAACGGACAATTGGTTCTTCCATACATTCATAAAACCACTCAGTCGAAATAATACGTACTTAGTTTGATACTGTGCACATGAAACTCGTCCAGTGAAAGGGGAACTAACAAAACGCGAAATATCATTTGTACACTGGAACAAAGCAGAGAAAGAAACACACTCGATGTACTTCTATATATTGAGCAGGCGCATGCAAAAATTGTGTGCTCCTGTACTTATCATGCTTCTCAACTACAATCTGTAGAAATTCATTGGCAAACACGCAATTTTTCATCGGTTTCGCGTGTGCGCAAGATGAGAAGTACTCTAACTTTAGTTTCCAGTCCGATTGCTCTTTCTTCACTTTCTAAGCAAGATGATGCAGGGTGCGGTATTTCACGGATATTCTTTGTTCAACTCTCCTATACCAACCTTCAGTCTGATTGGTTATTCGCGGGATGCCCGCACACATTCCAGAACCTTGATTCGTAATTTGGATTTCATCTATGGCTACCCTCGATTGTTACAATCAAAGGGGCATCAAATCAAGGAACGCAACTGGAAATCGCGACATGGTTCGCAATCTGGAGGCTCAGGAATAGATGATGAAGACATTCAATGGCTTTCTTCGTAACCTACGGATGGCTGGATGTAACAACTGCCATTTATCAAAAAGTTACCACCGGTTTCATCGAGCCCATTGTGGGCTGCGTAAATCCGTGTTCGTAGGGAAATGAACCGTTTTCTTTAAACTAACCGAGTTTTAGGATGGGCATCCGTTTTGCGTAAGAAGGACTGACATGATAAACTTTCCGCATGCAACATTGGCTGGTGGGTATGTTTACTCTAAAATATTTATTGGCCGTCACTTAGCTAACCAGAACCGTTTTCGACCGCACGGAGAAATCAGAGACAAGGTAATGCTGTGCCCCCCAAATTTGTTCATCCTGGGTTCTGGTTTTAGATGGCTCAAGGTGGGGCATACTGCCGAAGAATCCATGCTAGTTACACAAAATATCAGTTCAGATCGAACTAGGAGTGTGAGCAATCCCGTTTTCAATTATTCATTCTCAAGCTGACGAAATCATGTTTATCCAGTAAAAGATAAAGCTCAGAGGAACAGTTTGTTCGACAGACAATCAGCTAATCATTCTGTTGATTGCTTGATTGATCCATTGTTTCGTAAAGAGGATGGAAAGTGTGGTATGATTGTCTAATTGGCTTGGATAGGTACATCCAATACTTGTGTTGGATAAAATGGTTGTAGAGATTTGAGAACGGATCATCAAAATCGATGATAGTTTTATACTCCCTGTATTACCGTTCTTAACAATGAAATGAGCTATTGTAGGGTCAAGCGAGTCATTTCGAGACAAAAGCGAAATCTAACGTTCCCGCACTACTATCGTTATCATTACCACTACCACCACTACTAAGAAAGTGCATACTGAACTGGTTCGACTTTGTGAATTGTTATTTGAATATCACAGAACAGACAGACAGTTAACAGAAAGATTAACGTGTGCCATTCTGTGTTGTGAGAAGCAGAACAACCCTTAGTTCATCCTACTCCGTTTCCAAATGTAATTTACCCTCAGGCATACGTGAATCCTTTGAAACTTCCACACTCACATGAACAAACAATATTTTCCACCTGTTTCATTTTATGAAGCACTTACCCCAACGCTCACGTGAAGTGATTTGTGGGCTAGTATTTGGGCGAGAAAACAAATATTTTGCACTCTTCTTTTTTAGAAGCACGTTCACCTGCCCATCTAACCGGTTGAAAAGTGTTTCCCTCCCACTCACTTCGTATCAGATTTCATTGATAGGAACGCTGAAAAACGTAGCGCCCAAGATTCCAAGTGAATTCAGTTAGTATTCATTATTTTAATGAGAAATTCTCAAAAGTCCACTTATTCATAGGCGAAGCTATGCAAGCCAAAATGTGGTAACCATCGGCTGCAGTATGCCGATGCCTCTATGATCCCCTTTGAAAAGTGAAGAACTGAGTGTAAATACTAAGGTCTCCCAGACCTGATCGCTACTGCCTCTCTCGAATCACCTACCGATAGCAGGAACGCGTAAGAACCAAATTCTTCTACCGAAAACTTTACACACTATGGTCCATTTAACACAAATAGGCACACATCAAAGGACAGATGCTTGACAAGCGGATGTGTAACCACTCATTTCTCCTCCTTTATTATTGGTCACATTAATAACCGTAATGCTTCTCAAAATTGGTTAATGCAGCTATCAATCAATCACCTTCATTAGCTGAATGTATCTAATAACTTCAAGCAGTAATGGGAGCATAGCGGAGGACTCACTAAATTTCCTGGCCATTGACTGTTTGTTATGTTTCATTACTGACATTTGCGCTGATAACAAAAAAACAGGTGGATAAGCAATACCCATGAAATTTCTGATCGGTTCATCGGCCGTTGACGAAACAAATGTAATTCAAAACATATGTGTTCACTACTCAGCGAAGCTGAAAGAGTTACGGGGGAAACCCGTATACCGGTGACCTGTTTACGGCCAAATCCATAAGCCAGAGGACTTTAAACCGGGCCATTTGGTGTGTTCACGTGGTGCTCGAAATCCGTCTGCAACGGGATGTCTGCGTGCACGCAAGTAGTCAATACAACAACAGTAGCCCGAAACTTGTAGTAAAAGATGAAGTACGTGCAACGCAGTTCACTGCCAAAACCATCAACAGAATGTCTAAATTTGGGTACGGTTTTACAGGGGACTTATCAGCTGTGGACACCTAATGAGCGTCAATAACTGCGAAACCGACTGTGTATTTCAAAGGAATTTTTTCTCTGACCTATGTACGACGCTGCTTACAATGAAAACCAAACCAGATGAAAACCGACAACAGTCACCATTGTGCTTCGCAGATGAACTCACCACCTATGCGACTTATGTGAGATCCTAGTGCCAGGTCGATTTATCCGTTGTGGAACTGAGCGCAGCTGTTCGCAAACGTTCCCCAATAAAATTGGCCAAAATTTGGTCATCATGTATTCTGCGAAATTAACTCGGTCAAATTTGGTCAAAATCGGAAACATCTCCAGTCTTGGGGATCTACTCAAGGGAATGTCCCTTGATTCACTTGTGAAGTCAGTGTCTGCTGTAGAGATCATTGAACTAGCAGAGTTCGTGAAAAACCAAAAAAATGGAAACCAGTTTTCTGACAATGAAAACTGTCTGTGGTGCCTTTATGCTTGAATTTTGCTATGATCATGTTTAATTATAAACTTTACACTTCCTTCCTTCTTCAGTCGGTTTCTACTCAACAAATACTAATCGCGCCCAAATGGATGAGACAACTGCACTGTTCTTGTATCTGGTGATCATTAATCAGTTGGTGATCAGCTAGGTGTTTCATTCGTGCCTCGATTGCCTATCGGTTGTTCAAGTTCATTTCACGCGCCACTAAAATCCAATTCATATATATATATATATATATATATATATATATATATATATAATGACTCGGTAATCAGTTCAAGTCGTATTCTGTCGAGCTGCGATTTGCTACACAGTAAGACTGCGGTAAATCACAGCGTGAGTCTCAACTGTAGGTCGACCAAATTGGTCACTAGTGAGTAAAACACAAGCATTTCAATCAAAAAGCGGAATTCGAAAATACTGCGGAAGAACTTTACTTCCTGAGAATCTCGAATTTCATTGTCTTTGGTGTTATAAAGATAACAACGTTGTTGATAGATGTTTTATTTTTATTGTGAATGCTAACAACAACGTTGAGTTGTGAACATCATAACATTAATTATAAAGACGATACATTGGCCCGCCGATTTTTTGAAAGTATTTCCGGTATTCTGACCGGATATTCAGAATTACACTTCTTCATCGACTACACAGGCATAAAATGGAGGTTTGCGTCATTCACACATAACGAGGGAATTCAAACGGACATCCTGCAGAAATTACACGTTGCACTCAAGGGTCTACTACGCTAACAGAAAAACTCCTGTCAGTAGAAAACCTTTATGTTCTAAGCTACTGGTATCCGGGGTTGTACTTCAAATCACGAACGATACTTGACTGGCCAACGGGCGTCAACCTTAAGTAGGGAGACCACGGCCCCGTTGCAAGATTTCGTCTATATTTTGCGCTTTGGGTCGACCTTGATATATTGGGGAGGTCAATTTTTTCGGTCTTGTTACAGAAAATTATACTGACCTTTCGATATACATATGTATATATATGGCATTGATTTGTTCGCTGAGCTGGGAAATTTGATTGCAAACGTTTCATCACCAGTCAAGGTGACACTGTCAGTGCTATGATACTGGATTAGCCGTATGAATTCATTTTTAGAGATACAGTGATTGTCTTTTGTCATTTGCAATTAAGATAATTCTCAATTTGGTTCATGGCACAGTCCAAGGTGAAAACTTTCTTTGTAGTGTCTTCTCCCTTTATTATATATGAGACAAGATCTTGGAGCAACGACTGAACTTTCTCAATACCAATAAAAGCGATTAGTTGATCAGCCTTTTTTACTGTCCGCCCCCCCCCCCACTACCTCCACCAATCGAGACAATGTATCACTGTGTTCCGTACCTGGGGAGGTTTTGTGCTGAATCGGAAAACTGTATTCTAAAAATTGTACCTCTTCACTATGGGACTTGAAAGGCAGGAACCAGTGTGTTCTTCGTGTAGCCGGATGTAATGATAACCAGATTATGGATGGTCTGCATAATAAATTTGCTTCCATGGACCGTTGCCTAAACTGATTTACTACAAAGCTAATAAGTAAAGTTATTCTGGTGCACTACTCCGCAGTTTTGGAGCGCGTAATACAAATTGTTCCGTCATTTTTATGTCTCTGGTCATTGTTTAGTAGCCCCATGATGTTTTAGCTTCTACATTCTAGTTTAGGATGAAATAAACGTTTCCGAAAAACGTGAACAACAAGCACGCACATCAAGTGGGAACTGTGTAACTGAATAAAGTGGTTTGTTACCCTGATGCGAATTTCAACCAAGATTTAATTTTGGCTGCTGAGTGCGTTTGTTCATTCCAACCTAGGATATGGTTATTAAAAACAAATTCAAACAGCAAAAACATACCATGAAACTGTTAAACAATGGTTAGACACTTAGAGATGACGGAAGAATCTGTGTTCTGGCTTGAGCAGTCCCGGGTTAAAATCATACCAATACTTCCTCTTAGGTCGATTGTTCCAAATGACTCTCAGTAGTGCAGCTACTAATGTTCAGTAACACACAGTTTCACAACTGCTAACAGTTACTTTAATAAATCAAAACTGTCGCTATTATCCGCATCCATTATCGGTGAAATAGGTCATGCACCCGGAGGGAATTGGTTGTAATCTCTTGTGTAATGCGCACGCGAATCTAAGACAAATAGGGTAATCCTTTGGAAAAATATCAACTATGCTAGGTGATAGGTTCTTAATTTTTCATTCATTTGTTCCGATTTTCCCTGTCGTCTACTAAGACGGAATTCTAACAGTGAATGAATATATCCGGAGCAATAAGTCGGGGAATTACAAGGAAGTAAAGTTTGAGAAGGCCATTGGCTGTGAAATTTGTGGTCTGCAACTATCGCAGAGGGAATTTTGGGCACCAAATCGGCGATATAACTGGACCTACCGAGTCTTCCGTACTCTTCTGCTATGTTTTAGGCTGATCAACCCGACCTATCATTTTCGAATCGATGTGTACCTCGGAGACTTTCAGTCACATTAAGGATCGACGTATTCTCAATCAAGGATTTTGAAGTTGTAAAGTGTCAAACAGATCTGTCTTAGTAGTGCTGCTCATCAAGCCAATACAATGCACATTAAATATGTACCAGCCATCCTGGTAGCCTTAGACCATGGAAGCTCTACCATTTGGATGAACTGTTTTTTAAGGACCACGGGTTCCCCCAGTCTCTGCCCAAGCCCCATGGAACGGTTGACAGACACACGGTAGACGACCTTAAATTCTCCATCTCGCGTTAGTGTTTGGCCTGTACCGATCGTACGCACTAATATCGTGTTCGTTATCGTCTTATCGATCCCCCCGGACATCAATATCGAAGCAAGGGTGTGCCCTAACCGTAAGTGAAATCGAGAGTTCAGACAGTCAGACTTTGAGCTTAACTGTGAAAACCGCTGTTAGAAGTTAGTCGAAGTTTTAGGCCATAGAATGGTTTGTTTACTGCATTTGATTTTCGGCGGACTGATATTTCAACAATCGTTTATTCTTTATATGCCACACATGCATAGACGGCCTTTTTAGACATCAGGTTGGCTTGCGTTCATATGCTTCCTCAGGGAGCTGTTTCGGCGTCCATTCTATTTGGTATAGTTGCACATAGATTCCAAAGCATCTTGGAGTTTTTTCTTGAGGACTGCTTTATTCGTACCAGGTTTCGATTTTTTGGCATGGAGACAACGCTTCCAAGGTGTGCGCACTGTTCTATTCATGTCGGTTTGTGCTAGATAATGCATTCCATCGATCCGTCCTTTCTTCATTGGAGAACATCAAGAAACGAAAAGAAGTCATTCTATTTCACTGAAATTACCATACACCCCATAGTACTTCACATTTGCCGTATAAACCTGATGAGAAGTACCGAAGAGGCATCCGCGTTTGTGACTTTACAAATTTTGGTGCAAACTACAGGAATGTTTTATGGGCTGAAAGCGATGATTTACCCCATTCAATGAAGCTTCACCATAGGCATCCATTCAGGACGTCTTAGTTATCGGCAATTCATTAACTGCTGTTCTCATCCTATGCATGTGCTATGTGAGGCTCGTCATACCTGGCAATCAAGTGTGGCAACAGTATGCCCTGTTGGAAGATCTGAGGCTTAAGTTGTGTGGGCAACGCAAAAATTCGTTAACCGGTGTCCAATACTACCCTACAGGTATTTTCCACATGAGCATTTTATCGATGAACTTCTGGGCATTATGTTGCTAACTAAGCAGAACAGTAGAAAAAATAAGTTAACAAAGACTCCTCAGTAGATTATTTGAAGAAACGTTGTCTCAGTTGTTTAGATGCCCGCTGTCATCGGTTTCACAGCCCCCAGTTGGTAAACATCCGTAACGGTTGTAATTCATTTCAATCAACGAATCGAAGCCCGCTTCATCCACCCCGCGACCTAAGGTGCAGGATTCGTGGTTAATACTAATCCGTGCCTCGTTGCTTCTTCTCCCCAGGTAAATCATCTTGCCTCCCATTGTTGCAGCAACCTTGAGGCAAGACTAAATATCCTAAAGCGAATGCACAATTTGTCACAGTGACGCCCCTGCTACAAATAACTATGGCCTACAAAAAACTTCCCTCAGTGATTGGGAGATGGAGGAATTTGACCTGTCCATGACAGCAACATGTCAAGAAACATTAACTACTACTGGCTCGGCGAGAGTGAATCACGTTAGGGTCCCGGTTGAGGTTCACGAAAACGTTCCAGAGGATGGAGAGAGGAATTTACTGATATGGCTAAATCCCGTGGTCAGTATTAAACTGTTGTTCAAAAATGTTCACTTATTTAAATTACTGTTATTAAATTTCTTTGATTCTTCTGTGTTGTACTCTATCTGGTGTAGACGGCCCCACAAGTTAACAAATGCACTAGGCAAAAAATCAAAATGAACCCAGGTGGAAGTTGAACGAGCGAACATTTTTTTAAAACACCTTTACCTACCCGTTTGTGCATACACTGGGGCAGTTCAGAAAAAATACTGCACCATTATACAAAATTTAAAGTCTAGCTGTGGACCCATAATGCGAACTTTTGCAATTAGGTCCTTCAAATATTCGATATTCAGTGACATGGATGACTATTTTATAGCTCCAAACCCAATGAAAGAGGCTTCACAGGAATTCTCAAAACCCCCTGCTCGGCAGACCGCTAAATGACTTGGAGAGGGGATTGGGTTAACGATAATATATTGCCCTCCTAATTCCTCGGGTTGTCAAGGCAAGTAATTCACAGTTGTCGCACAAAGTGACAACCATAAGAATGGCACCACCGATCTAGCCAGTGATGCTAAATGCTTTATCTGTTAAGATACGCTTCGGCCTCTAACCAGTAAGTCATCAGTGCACTCGTCTGAGAGCTTCGCCATCGCTACCTGGCAACATGAGATTACAACAATTTCAGAACGACAACAGCAACATCAATTAGGAAGTTCCTGGTGAAAAGCAGTCAATCGTTTGGTGTCACTGCGTTCGAAAGGGGCCTAAACATTTTAGGAAGGAGAAAAATCCGAATTTTATACATAATCTGAGCATTCGAATTCTTGCTATTATTAATTGACTAGTGGGTGCGCCTAACCAATGGTTCACTCAAAGATAGACGAAAACTGTATTTCCCTCAGAAAGCATAATGATACTTTTTAAATGATCATTTTTTATGGACATTAATCTGCAGTATGACTAAAACAGTTGCGAGGCGCAATCGCCTCACACCCCCGAGCTAGCACAATCTATAACTCAAAAAGGGTATGTATGTGGTACATGTTATCGATCATTTTCGGTCTTTTCTTGGGTTTTCAGTCACCAAAACTTGAATTACAAGAAATTTTTTTAATTTACCGTGTAATAAGTGTACATCCGTTTTAGGCCGATGCCTTTTCGTTGAGTGGACAAACGAACGGTACCAAAAGGATCTGAAACCGGGATTTCCACGCCAGGCCACTACCCCTCAAACTTCTGGCTCACTTCTGACAACGAACCGCTAGTAACTTTGTCCTGACGACAGAATGATCCCACACGTGGTACAGGCCACGAAATTACTACACGACTGGTTGCTCTAACGAAACACACGTGGAGGCATGCACGTGTATGTCACACCACTGGACAACTAATCTGCCTTTTTCGGACACCGGCATGTTTGCCAAAGCCCACGTGCATAGCTTTGACCTTGGTTGCCCAGTTAAGCCTGGCTGTGTTACTCGCCTATACCGTCCGCCGCTGTGTTCTGGGTTTGTCTTTTTGGTGGGACGCTGTGGTCCGGTTCTCTTTTGCTCATTTGCAGACGTGATTACTTCCTCGGTCGTTCATCAACCATCCCCGCCTTACAAAGCCACATTAATACGCAGATTGTGCTACTTGTTTGCTGAATGCCATTACCGGTAGCACACGGGGACTCGGATATTGACTGAACAGATACAAGTCGAATGACCAATCCCTAATTCAGGCAATGATGGTCAAACATCGGATTAAAGGACTTTACGCAAGACTACACCAAAGAGACCGTTATTTCTACGATCGTTTCAGGTTTATATCAGTAATTTTCGGATCTATGGAAAGCATGTCAATCCTTCATGATAACAAATCAATGTAGTGCAGTGTACTACCACCGAATCGCATGACTCGAGAAAATGCATAGGAAAACGTGAAGACCCCTGAGTTACACACATCACCGCATACAGACAAGCATACACCCGTTGGCTGATGTAACCATCCACGGAGAGTTGCCTGATGTTAAGCTTAGATAAGGCAGCCGTTCAGTGAGTGCAGTGTGAAATTCCAGTTCGCATCCAGTTGCTTGGTAGTAGAACCCAACATATCAGATAGCCGTAACCTTGAACAAACAGAAATTTCTACTTAAAAATTGCAATTCTAGGTGCTTTATAAGGGTGACCATTTACCGTTGCTTTGAGGACCATATAGAAGCCAAGAGATATGTTCCCTCTTGATGAACTTGTTTTATTTGGTGATTAAACTGTGCCGAAATTGATCAGTTGACTCATATGAAGTGGTCATATGTTACTTTGACACAGCTGAATAAAAACCACACAAAGGAATGGCTTATTTACTGGCCAAATTGTTGCATTTTGTTGTTCTAGTTAATGTGGTTGGTTTTGAAATTCTGTCACCGAATTGCGAGTTAGGTTACCGCCAGGGTATTTTATCAACTGATGTGGTTAAACTGGGATTTAGAAGCTATCCGTTTGTCACTGCCTATAATTTTGAATTGAGTTTTTCAATTAAGAAACTGTGCTTAATATTTCGACTGCTGACGTTACCATTTAGTTCGCACAAGTTTCATTTCCCATGCTGTTGTGCAGCTGAGTCGGCATACGCACCGACGGTATCAACTTGACTAGTAGTGAGGATTTTGTAGCCAAAACTCCGAAATGAGCTCTCGGATCATCACGGAAGCCAACAACCTAGGCTGTAAACAATGCAAATTAAAAAAAACCCTCAAGATGGGCAAGTCCTAAAGTTTTCTTATCTTATTCGAGTTTCAAGAGACTCATACGTGTGGGAACGGCTATGTGTACTTTAATGTGTCCACAAAAATGCAAATAATGCCTGTCGGTCCAGTATGTGATACTACGGCAACAGGGTTGTCATAGTAGCTTGGTCTTTCTGAAGCTCGATTTCAGTACCGACATTCAAGTAGGCGTTTTGTCATGGCAACTGCAAGAAAAATGGGTCTAGACACAAAATAGCACGGTTTCTGGACATCGTTCTGAACAGGACGGTTAAAATGAAACCGACTTGGTCACTTCAGACACAACCATCAATAGGACGGCGAAAGAACACTTTCAATGTGTTGTCGGAGGTAAGCAAAAGCACGAGGAGAAACAGAAACAATAAAGTTCCGAATTCAGTAAAATTTTTCTCTTCTATCGAGATTCGGATTGATAACTAAACTGCACCACGGGCTTCAAAAACTGTTAAATTACTGCCCTGCCTAAACCAAACGTTCAACAGATCTGGTCAATTTCGCATCTTCAGCCCCTTAATTTTGGGATGATATTTGCTGATGAATTGCTGAGGGCGATTATTCATGCAAAATTCATCCCCAGCGCACTTCTGGAGATCTTGAAGAAAGGTGGCAATCAATAAGCTCCATTTGTGAGTATGAAATACAAAATGGGCCACTGTAACTCAAGTACCTGATCTTCAAGCTCCCTCGACTGTCGTTGAAAATATCCTCTTTTGGTAACAGAGAGAAGTCCAACTGCCACCTGATCCATTTTTCCAAGCCAGTGACAACAGAAATCAAGTGGCAATCGAAATAAGCGGCCGGATATTCTAATTCATAGCACATAGCAAAATAAAAGGTCGGTAATCAGCAGAAATCAAACTGAACTGCTCTAACCATGGCCGTGGTACGCAAGGCAGACGGTAGCCTTTTCTATCGGTAAAATCAGCGAGTAAGTTATATGACGCAACGTGCGCACGAACGGTAGAAGACAATTATGGGAGGGAAGAATTGTTCACATGACTCTGCACACAAATCATATTTGCGCAGCAATGCACCAAAATAAACAAAGCACAATTCAAGAAATCAGTTACCACTTTCAGCAGGGAAAAATTTTCCAGGCGGTCATCATTCCCAACAGAAAGCAACAGGTCTGATTGATCAGTGAGGGGAAATGAAATGCAACACTTACTCACGTTTACGAAATTCGGGAAAAAAGATTAGTTAAGAGATTGCCTTTTATCAAACATGAGAGGAATGCACCTATTCGGACCGACCGATTTAAGGTAGTTGCTGCTTTTAGCCCTATGTAAAATAAAATTGGAAAGATATGACGCTTTTTGATAGAAAATCATCTGCACAAGATTGGCGGTATTGAAATGTTAATTGTCACAAACATGAGATCAAGAAGCCGTGGGTTCGAATCTATCCAATCGTAACCTATTCGACCATTTGAAATAACCATGTCCAGTCTAGATAGTCGACAATCCGCTGTAGCTGGGCTCGTCATCACCCCTGTTTTACTGGGACCTTATGCAATCTTGTCCCACTCCAAATTTTAGGGTTGTGGTTGCGAATTCCAACCCCTCCACTTGTAGTGAGCCCTAGAAATTATGGGCATTCTCCTCCCACTACGTTCAAGCTTCAAGCATATCATAAAAAGATAAATTTTAGGAGTTTATTGCTTAAGGATTTGCGAAGGGAAGATTATTATTAATAGTAATACTACCGTTGTGCGGAAATAACCAGGTACTTGAATAGGGATTTTTTAAAAGTTCATACACAAAAATGCCCGAATTACAGTTAGTTCTTGACCAAAAGTACTCGTGGTTTGCTTGTATCGATCAAGCAAATTCCCTTGATAGCTAGACGATGTCATGTCCTTGATAATTTCATTCGATCTCAACAAGGGCAAACCAACACCCTAAAAAGAAAAGTCCAGTGACACACGTCTCCAAGGCATTAACCCTAACAGTGGAGGAGAAAAGCCTATGTATATACAATACTTCGCTTCAGTATTCATAAGAGTACGCATCTTCGTTTAAGCTTAGACGTAAGTTGTTAGATGACGAGAAGAAAGACCTCTCAGCAGCGCGCCATTTTGTAGGGATGAACGCAGTCTTCACGCTTAAGTTGAGGTGCAAACCTGCCTTCGTACATGGCACAGAACGTTGGCTTGAAACAGTCTCACCCCCCTCCAGTTACAACTTCCTGTTCATTTTGGTGAGCGCCAAAATCATGATTTTGACATGTGCTGCTGATGTGTCCCATCCGATTGCAGTTCACTGATAGGTTTCCACGTGCTCCGTTCGACTGCCAGTCAAGAGCACGTTTTATGAAGCCTGCCTTTTTGCAAATGATATTTTTGAGCTTTCCACGATTCCGCACCCGAAAAAAATACTCGCCCACAGGTACACACACATTCCCAAAACAATAATGAGGTGAAGAAATTGACCGTCTAATGAAATCGTCACAAATAACAATCCTTAAAGAAATAAACAGACGATCCTGTGTGTCGCCTCTTTGCCCCATGTTTCACTCTTCAGCTAGTACCTGAAGAAGTTGAAACCGCAGACCTTACTCTGCGAACAGGTGTAAAGATGGATAAGATTGTTATCTCTCCGGAACGAGGACAGAAAATTTCGGCGACACCGTTCTAGTTGGAAACACAAGAGTATTAGTTCTTCTCACCCTGTTGTATTTTCTCTACCTACGATTTACTCGCAAGTTCTCCTTCGCAAGTCACTGCGACTGTTTATGCTATAACGGTGGGCTAAGTTTGCCATGAAAAGCCGATCTTCACAAATCGAAGTCATTCCTCTGCACCAAGGTGGCTCAATTTTGCAACCTCCTCTCCCGGCTGTCGCGAAGATCTAACGAACTATTAGAGAAGCACATTCACGGTTTACTCTGGAGCCACGTGGATTGTGCATTTAGCACTAAGTTATTTACTCCAGCTGTATGTCGTCAGACTGCTCGATTGCAAATTGATTTCTTTCACTATTTTTGTTGAAGCACTTACGAATAGGGTGCCTGACAGAACAATTTCGACAGAGCAAATTATGTGGGTTTTGTCTTCCCAGTGTTCCAGGTAATTCTAATTTCTGTCTTCTAGGCTTTGGTTATTGCTGTACCCCGTCAAATTTTCACTCGGATCACTTAAACTTGAAATAAAAAGCACAAACAGCCAACCGCAAGCAATGGATCTTGCAAGCAGGTTAAACAAGAGGGATTATGAAATGAAATTCACAAACGTTACACACCTCACAATGCAGCTGACGTATGTCATGGAGCTCCAAAAGCTAGCCCAATAATTTTACAGTGTGAACACGCATGTATACAAAAAGGTATTGTTGAATGCGATGGAGCAAGTGCCTGATGAACAGTTTTTCGGTCCCCTTTCACCAGGGTATAAGTAATAACCTATTTGGGTTGATATGTTTATCAATTGTGGGGAACTGATGATAGCCCGGAAAAACGAGCTATTGAGAAGGAAACGGCAAAGTGAATTTGGGTATGAATAAAATAGTTGTAATCAGTAAAAGTTGAGGATGGATAAACGTTGCTAGCGTCTTGTTGAGAGCTTATGATTCTGTTGCACTGGAGCGTGACCAGGTGGCTAAAATATATATTATTCACGTGCTAAGACAGTATTTTGTTCTATCAGATATTATGTATTATGATATCACTAAACAAACTCGATTCGTCCGACTTAGATAAACAAATGAGGGCTAAGACATGCCTTGAAACAACACAGTTACCTTGTTAATGTTAAGGTTTTCAAATCAGACTTGCATCTCTCCGTCGTCTTTAGGCTCGTGTCATTTCCGAAACGCCCTTGTGACCATACATTGCTAAGGAGTGGATCTTGTCATGTTTGTGCCAGGCCAAATGACGTCGCTCAAGATGACCACTCAACCAATGGATTCAGTCACCTAGCAAAGCCCGGGTGATCTATCACTGACCTCTCACTCCTCCCCTTGTAAGGTCCTTCTCAATTAGCTGGTCGCTTGCTGTCATGCAGTTTTTCTTACTGACCAATGTATGGAGGTTTTCCAGTTATCAAAATAAGTGCGGATATTCTACGTGCCTCATACAAAACAAAATAGCCCAAAGCCTAGAGTAATTCCGACATCAAGACATTCACTGACGATATCGGCACAGTATCTAGTTTCTTCCCAAAGACATTTGTTTTCCCTCCTTCATTATCAACGTAATGTGCATAACCTATCCAGAAAGAGAGCCAAAACCAACTACATATAGACGAATGGATGGAAGTGATTGGTGGAGAGGGGATTCGAATGTGCAACACTTACGTCAGGAACCTCATCTATAAACCACCTGAGTTTTACCAATCAGCAACATTACGTGAGGATATCAGGCGGAAGATGAATTTGTCAGTCATCGTATTTCACATTTTTAGTCACCTGAAGTTCGCATTCTAACATAAGCTGCCACCTGTGATAAAATGAAATGGCCCAAGTTCAGGGGTTATTGTATTTCAGCGATTCAAGCCAGCGTGGAATTTAGCTTGCTGTTCGACGGTTTGTGAAAGTCGTTCTAGGGTAAATAATTCACGAAAACTTGAAATGCAATCAGCTGTACCTTCAAACTTACATTCTTGCAGCCAACAAGCTGCAGGCTTCCACCATGCTTTCGGCGTCGCGTGTTGTCGGATAAACTTACGAAGAATGGAATCTTCTGGTTCTCTGGTATTCTGTTCATCAGGAGCTGGAACTCGTTCATTCAACTTCTCAAAAGCTCCAGTCCTCCTGGTACATAGTATACTTAAACAGACGAATTCTTTAGAGATATTATTTGATTAACTAGTCCATTCGAAAACTAATATCCAAAAACTTTCATTTCACGTGAAAGTGACCCTCGACGAGCAGCAGAATGCAATACATAAAATATCCTTTGGGTAATTAACGTGACGTTTCCAGATGTCTCAATCCGGTTTAGAGTGAGAGTCTCAATGCGCACCAAAATTATTTGTATAAATCGAGATTTCATTGATAGTTGACCATCTAGTGGGTAAATGTTTTGTTTCGTTTAGTGATCAATGCAGTCAGCTCCACTTCATTATGCTTCTTATCTCCCATACACCTGGATACGACAATTCGATATCTAATAGCTCTAGGAGAAATTGTCTCGCGATTCTCCTAGCACACTTTCAAATGCGTCATTACACCACTTGAATATCTTAATTGCTATTTGGTAGAACAAGACTTGAATACTTGGCGTTCACTTTATCGAAAAATGTTGCTACGCACTAGACTCACACTACGCTATAATTTCTGTACCTTTTTACTTCATATACAAATTCTAGCGAAACGAATTTTCTCTTCCAGTGCTGAGCCCCACGAATATTCTGTAATGTCTTAACTTTCAAAATTCCTGGACAAACCACGCGAAATCCCCCGCTCAGAGCTCAGAACCATATGAAATCCACCAAACAGAGCTTCAATCAACACCGGTTTCCATATCCATCGGTAACCTACTGCAAATCAGTTGTAAACTAAAAGCCATCGATTGTTGTCTGTTTATTTATAATCGCAGCTTGTCTAAAGCTTAGTGTCATTCCGCTTTTGCTTTCATTTACGGCAAAATATTTTCTCTGAGCTGTCTAAAATGATGAACCATAGACTAGAATCTCGTGAATTTCTTCCTTTCTTATCTCAGACGTATTGGGGGACGGATAAACGAGCAACACAAAGATAGATGATGAGATAAGATTTCCATTCCTTTTTACCGCTGGTCTGGATCAAACTGTAGATACGTCCACATTTTAAACAACTCACTGTGATCAAATACTAGTGGTTGTGGCTGATTTAGTAGAGAATGAAGTAAAACATGCCTCTGATACCGCCACTAACTAATGTAATTTCAGATCCAAATTGATCTGCACGATGATCTATGAAAAGCCACTATAATTTCTAGACTACAAAACATCTCTATGGGACACTGCTTCCTCGGGTTTGGAACTATTTTTCTCACGAAACAAAAGCATCTCTTAACCGAACTTCTCCGCAAACTTTGCATAACGTCGGCCTTTTAGTAGTCAGCACATTAGTGTTCCAACCTAAAGGTCCCGGGGTCAAGACCTCCCACCGCCACTCTTTTTCTGAAACCCATTTATTTCTTGGTTGCATTAAAGGAGAAAGCAAAATAGGAGAAGGAAATAGATGGATAGTGACATCAATATATATGTTTATTTGTTTCCTGCATTGTGAGCGAAACTTTAAATGAAAGGGACGGAAATTTTCACAGAGTTCACACGAATACAGTGGAAAGTTTACTCAACCATCAGGTCCCATTTGTGATTAAACAAGGATTCGGGAAATTGCATACCGTCAGTTCGAAATAGTTCCATCCGGACATACCCAAGTGCACTTCCATTAGATACTGTATACCCATGCATGAGTAGAGATCACGAGGGTTAAACACAATGCTTACACGTTTATCCGTTCATTTGAAAACAAGAGGCACAATAGTGAGGGCCGTCTGATGCGCAGTCGAAATGCTGTGATCAGGGAACCAAACCAAGAAACTACGGTCTCTTAATCGTTCGGGTCTTTCAAGACAAACTGATTGGCCTAGTAGTTCGGAGGTTCAGCGACAAAATCAGGGGACGAAGGAATATCCTATGGTTAAGCTAGAGTGGTTCGAAATGGATTTACAACTGTTAAGCCTCATCGAAACCATTGAACATCTGCAGTGAGTAACCCTTTCGCCTTACTTAGTGTGCATCTACGGTGATTTATCGACGCGAAGAACGGTGATTTCGAAGCAGAAAGCTCATTGGTCGTGCTAAGGAATTACTCATTCGGAGCTGTGAATCAATAAATCCCTATCTTCGTTACTAAAACAGGGAATCGGATCAGATGAGGCAATGACACATGGCAAAAGAACAATAATTACCTTGGAAGTGGAATAAAAACAGATTGCAAATTTTAATCAGTCGGTCGACATCAGTCCGAGCTGGAGGGGTGAATAATTTTTGATAGCCAAAGGATGGTTCAACCATACCCTACTGAGAATAAAATTGAAAATCCGTCAATATTGCTTTCCTAATGCAACATTCTAATTTCAACAAAGGATTCTGTTGATCGACGAAATATTGGTAGATGCTAGTGAGGAACAAATTTTGGCAGATAGTGTGCTGTGTAGCACATATCGATGGAGTGAGCTGGCCTGCACATGGCAAAACTGAGTACAAAATGTCTAGTTAAGCAGCTAGGAAAAAATAAAACATTCCCAGAGGTGAAGAATTTATTCAAACTTTCGACATTAGCGTGAAGCTCACCATTGTGAAGCCATGACAGCATCGTAAAGCCGTTTCAGCCTTGTTAGGAATCATCAGTAGTTCTTACCAGTCATATCCGAACTGGGACACAAACCTAGGGTAGGTGTTTATGAGAATGAAAAACATTCGCTGGGGAATTGGATTTTTCCTACTGAATATGTTCCAATGAAGCTGATAATTTAACAAAAATAACACAAAGCAGAATATTTCTATTCATTCACTAAAAAATTAACATCCTAGAGATGAAAGTTTGGTCAATTTTTGCTATGGCATTCAAGTTGCCCTAATGATGAAATTGCCAATTTAAGTCTAACCAAAGGCTGACTTTGTTTGATTGGAATAAAGCACATCCACTATTTTGGTTGTATTAAGAAAAAAACTAGTATTGTTTCGAGAATTTCCTTACTTACTCGTTATAAGGTAAAGCAAACACTGTACATCGAACGTCAAGTAAGTGTATTAGCTAGCTCTCGGTATCTAATATTGCCCAAAATGCCGGCTTGCAACCTCT
Source organism: Fasciolopsis buskii (assembly GCA_008360955.1). Classification (NCBI taxonomy): domain Eukaryota; kingdom Metazoa; phylum Platyhelminthes; class Trematoda; order Plagiorchiida; family Fasciolidae; genus Fasciolopsis; species Fasciolopsis buskii. The sequence continues at coordinate 24,486 of LUCM01003393.1, forward strand.
TCTGCGTGCTACCAATGCAGTCAAGTTTCGGTAATTACGAGTGTGAATAACTTATAATGGTGTGTTGTTTATCAAATTTTTTCCTTTTACTTCAAATCTTCAGGTGGAATCAAAAAGCGATAACGAATTGCTCAGAAACTGCCCTCATCCAAGAGAGAATGATGCTGTGCCAAAGTTTATTCACAGCCTACATACGTATTTCGGCATGCCATTGAGTCAGAAACTTTTGTTCCTTGTACTGTCCACAATTTTAGAAGTCTCTGTTCCAAGAATTATTCTGAATGAAGTTTAATATTTCATTCTTGAATGCCTTCTCGAACCATCTGGAAAAAGAGTGGAGAATGGAACGACTGCTCGTATCCGAATAGTAGAAACTGATGGATGGGTCTGGATGCTTTTGTTATGGAGTGTACGCAAAACCATTAGAGAGATCTGCGACTTCAACGTATTGAACACGAGGGTTAATTAATATAAGCTCTGAAGAACTTGTATTCTGTTCTGTTGCGATTCAGTATTCAAAATGGGTGAACTAAAATGACTCGGGAATGAAACTCGGAAAATCATGTCTACGGGCAAAAATGATTTCTAGGGATTTATTGTCCGTTCTGTATGACTTACAACAAATTTGAATGCCTTGAAGTGAGTCTGTTTTTATTTTGCCAGCACATTCATCGTGTTTTATTATTCTCAGTTAATGGTCTAGCTTAACTGAGCCTCACCAAATTGCTGATTGAGATTTTCACTGCGACCGTAAGAAATTAATTTTGTCTTGACTAATCAGTCCTACTGCTGTTTGGTCTAATAAAACACGTGCGTGATTAGGATTTCTCATTACAGTTTTTTTCTCTACAGCTCAATGATGTTCTGAATGTTGTAATAGTTAGTAGATATGCTTTCTGCAATCAACCCCTGAGTAGAAATGCAACTGTCATCATGTGATCAGCACAAAATATGCAGCGCTTTGTTTTTTTGGTTTCGTTCTAACTACTAATTAGCTTCTCTACTTCCCCGTTAAGTGGCATGCTGTACTATATTTAACGTGCACATGAACCTAAACAGACGATTGCGCAGAAGTTAAAGACATGTCCGAGCACAAACGATCAGTGTATTACCATCATTTCCAATATCGCACATACTAAAAAGTGGGGAGACCATTCGACGGCTGTAAATGCGGACAAAGTAATCATCCTTTAGGGATATAATGCAAGCACTGTAGCTAGTCCACAATGACGCGTTATATACTTATTCTTTTGTATTGTTAGAGGAAGACGGTAAATACCAACTGAGTTCACCAAATCTAGGGTCGGAATTGATTTCTGCTTGTGAGATTGGAAAACGTGCACATAAACAATTCCGTTTAAACAAGGACACACGGCGTCCGCATAACATCGTTGTTTTTCGGGTTGCAAAAGTTAATAATCGCACAACATTTTAGTCCTAGAAAACGGTGTTAGACTAACGAATTCAGGCGGTCATCTATGCCAAAAAATGTTGCAAGTCAAGTTGCTCATACCGCTGAGTAAGCATTACATTTTCTGCCTTTTACAAAAGTAATAAGAAGTTTTTATTATTATTCCATTTACCTTGTCTATCTGACAGCTTCAAATATGTTGTTTTAAGACTCGCGGATATGCACACTAACCCAATTCACAAGTCCATGTTGAACTAGAAGACAAGATAGCAACTTCAGTAGATTTCCCCTCCATTCTGAACAAGTAAAATGCGAAAATGGCAAAGAATTTATGTTTCTTGCCCAGGGCTATGTTTCAAATACGGATGGATGAATAACTTTTCCCCAGAAGCACACGATCGGCGTCGTAGTTATTGCCACTCCTCAGGAATGCTCACCCGGTACTCCTGTTCAACCATCCCCTTATTTGTGCACTGCTTGGTTAGGTGCTCACCAGAATCTCAGGTGAATAATTTTGAGTTTACGATTGGTTTAGGATTTCCGAATATGGGCGCTGAAAACAAATTAGTCAAATGGCTATTTCATTTGGTTGTCATTTGCAGTTCAGTTACTCAGGAGTAGCACAAATAGCATTTCATGAAATAAATCACCCTGTGATATCATCGCCCAACTGACCATAAATAAACAATGGAAGCACTGTACAGCTGTTTCATTCTTGTTGTTACGAATCATCAGCAGTGCATATCCACCGCGCCCGAACTGCAACGCGAACCCCGGACGAACGATCAATGGTGTTCAACCAGTTTTGTTGGCACCTGTCTGCATGGTTCTGGCACAGATTCATCCAAATTTCGTTCTCAAAAGGAAACGAGCCAAACCTGATCCAACGTGTTTACCACATTACCCAATATTATCGTTGTCATTGTTAAAACAGATGTGTGCTTCTGGAATGGAACGATATCCCGGAGGACCGAAATCAAGTCGTTACTTGTGCTGCGACATCATCACTCTATCATGAACAGTTTTGTTGAAAACCTTCGGGAATTCCACCTGTATAAATATTTGCAAATATTTTCGGCCTTTTTCTGTTTCAGCTACAGCATGCAGTCAGTTGTGGCAAATATTCCTTCTCAAAATTTTGTTGCCTCATTCAATACATGATCTCTGTTGGAAATTTTTTGATATTTTACAAAGAAATTAGCCGCCTTACACTTCGCTCACTGTGCGCGTAGAAACAAAATTGCAAAGATTACCAAAATGCATTAGTAAAACGCATCCCATAACTTGGGAGAAATTACAGTCGCGTCAGAAGCATAAGGAAAGCCTGACACTGCAGTGATATGTGATAGAAATTTCTGGGATGGTCTCGCGGCCTAATCATTTTCTGAGGTAGGATTTTCCACTAGATTTTACTAATTTCAAACAATAATGAAAGCTCCATGCAACATGGGCATACAAAAGAAAACTCCACGTCTTTCATGTGACTGATATTTTCCTCGGCAATGCAGCGCACAAAAGTTTTTGTCGGGATGGCATTTCAGTGATCTCTGGGGGGAATTAAATTCATTGATTAGTCAGAAGAAAATTAAACACAGCAAAAAATGCAAGGAATAGAAACTGAAACTCCGTTTCTTGTGGACGGATCTAATGAAAAAAGTAGCGTACGATTTGTGAGTTGATCAGTGTAAAGGATCAAAAAGTTGACATACATTTACCTTTCATTCGATTAACTTCACTTACTGAGCCGGTCACCGCGCTCACTGGTTCTAATGTTGTACGCAGATTTGGGGTATTACGGATGGCATAAAATCGGAGCATGGGTTTGTATTAATTCCCGACCTGTTTCTAGTTTGTACTCACTGCAGTGAGGACATTCACAGATAAACTAGGGATGCACTCGACCTCTTGAAATCGATCTGCTCCAGTTGCTGGATTAATAAAAATACACTGCCATAAAACTAAGAGTGTCTTTCCAACTTTTTATGCTGCCTTCTGAAAATAACCTACCATTTGTTATCAGTGCTCAACTCGATGATGAAAACTGGGGCACCAGACGATATATCTCGACTTCGCTGGATTGGCTTCGGAGTCTAACTTGGATCTCGAAATCCCCGAGTACTGTCTAGGTGTCCTGTTTTCGAAGCAGCCCAAGTCACTTTGTGATCAAACGGCGCGTTTTACCACAAAAAATGCTGTTACTTTTCGATTATTTTATCCATTCCTTATTCTTGTTTACTTACCTGGCGCGGTCTATCACTATGCTGAAAGTTCTGTATGTTGAATTCTGACAATTAAGAAGCTGTTTACTTCCAACGCAGTGCCTCCGTGAAAGTGCCGAAACTGGATATGAAGTACGTAATTGTTCCTTGCTAAAACTAATAAGTATACGGGCAGACACTTGCTCATTGCACCAACCTTATGCAGAAAGTATGTGATATCGACCATGTGGTGATTTTTTAGTAGGCCAGGAAGATTGAAACCACTGAAAACGCTATCAGGAATCTGCACTGTCAAATCAGACGAACGTGTGTCGATTGTGATTGTCCTTCATCGTCTTTGTATATCTACACAGTCTCTAAGGTTTGACGTCGAAGCACCTAATACAATAGAAAAAACGATTATTAAACTGAAATTACTATCCGTAGATTAATCTTCTAGGCCCTCCCAAACAGTCACTGAAAAGTGTGCGTTGCTTCTGAGATCGACCAAATGAATACCCTTGAAGTTCGGCAAAGCGCAAATTCAGGTGAATTGCATATCTTACATAGCGGTGGATTGTAAAATCACATTGTTTCAAATATTGTTCTCTTTGTGCACACTACGGTACACATGGAGAAGACCACTGTGACGCCTGACAATCTGAGGTTTACCTAGTAGATAATAAAATCAGCTATATGACTGTTGAGCTTCAGGGTCCACCACATTACATCAGTTCGCCAGATTTTTTGGTACCCATGCAGAAAATTGTTGCTACTTCCCACAGAGTCAACTCATTCTTCAGCCAAAATGTTTTTATTTCGTTGATTGATTTAAAAATTGGGCAAGTGAGCTAGCAAGTGGGTGAATGAATGAGTTCGCTTTGTGAGTGACCAAGTGGGTAAGTTTGTCTGTTGAGTGAGTCAGTTGGCACGGTAATTTGGTGAATGAGACATATCTCCCCTTGGATCATTTTCTTCCTCTGCACCTAAAACTCATCTAAATTATTGCAAGTCTAACTTGATTATTCATGTGCCTTTGACCTTGAAGCACTTCTACTACCTGATACCAGTAAACAACCAAAAGTTGCGCCGTCGTATTTTTGTTTATTTGCTACTTTCATTGATTTGATTTTGTGTGCTCGTGTTTATATATAAGAAAGCCAGAACTACATGCACACACACGCGTATGGTTTTTCTAAGAGCGACTGGACATGTTGTTCTGTACTTTCGATCGACTTTTCCTGCTGATATCGCGATTGCATGGAGGGTGTAATCGGAACGAGGGAATATGTACGTCAAATCAATAACTGAAATGGGCCCGTGAACGTCATTTTCTGAGTTCAACCCGAATATTGTGCATCAAAAGTCAACTAAAAGGAACTAATTCATTGAGTGGGAGGACATTTGAATAAAACAAATTAGAATGTGAACGAGCTACCCACACACTGATCAAATAAAATTGCATCGAATAATTTCACAGCTCGGTTGATGGAATGTTTTGTTTTTTACTTGCCTGCATGACTGCTGGCTGACTAGCTGTTTGATTCATTGGACTTTCATAACGTTGACATGTTTTAACATTTCGGCCAATTCTGCCCGAAAAATACTTTTGTTGGATTGTCACAAATCTAATCCCTTTGGATGTCACTTTAACGAGGTTCCCATAAGACTGAGACGTCAGCTGGCCGGAAATTATTGGTGGATTGTCGAATGTAGACAAACGGTGAAGATTGCTGTGCTTGATGAAAATCACCAAAATTTATCGTTTTACTTGAAATATTGAATCAAAATGCTGATCAACCAAAGGCGTTATTCCAATTTGTTTTACTCCGCGGACTGATAAAAAACATTAGCCCGGTATGGGGAAAGGATAAGATCCCGGAAGACTGATATAAATCAATGACTGTGCGTATTGACCATATGAAAACCCAGGAGAAATTTGTTTGGTGAAAATCGCACTCAATGCATGACCGTACAGTTCACCTCGGTCGTCCATCATGAAAAATGTGCACTTTAGTATCAAGTACCTTTTATATACTTTCAAGGTTGAATTGACCACATGTTCACTGTACGAAAAATTTATGACATACTATCAGCAGACTCGCAGCTTCTCTCTTGCTCGACTTGAATGCGTCTTCTCATTCTGGTAAATTGACGAGGTTGTTTTTACACTAAAGGATTTCGTGTTTTCAACCTTGCAAAGAAGTTAATTACGGAAAGGGCATCATCTTCGCATAGGAATTGTTGCTAGAACAATTCACAAGCCATTAAAAAGTTCGATTTAGGATGGGACGGTCATGGGAGGTTTCCAAGAATTGACTGAGTTAAGTTGCAAACATTCTTCCATAAAATTACCATTAGGACATTAATTTTCACGATGCACTTGGCACGTGAAATGTAAAATTCTATTAGACCATAAAGTATAATGGATAAAGGAACCGTTTTCTTGCCTTGATTAGTGTGGATGGTGTCATTTGCTTATGCACCCACATCTCGACAAACAGTTTTATATCGCATGAAAGGTCGTCCCTTTTAGAGAAGATCACATTCACATTTTGCTACTTGTGGTCAGTATAATATCTTCCTTACCTTTTATCGTTTACTTTCTTCAGTAACGAAATGGCCGAACATATCAGGTTTAGCAGTGCTGCCCCGGCCCAATGAGGACCAGCCGGTGGGAAGTTGACCTGCAGTGAGAGAATTCGACCTAGCAATCCTCGAGTTGAATTGCCACGAAGTTGAAAGCTTGAACATTGCTGGCCTCTGACCATATTTGAAATGTTTACTACACAAGTTACATGTTCAGAGGCGCGGTAATATTTCCGATCATCAGTGGGCGTGAGAATGTCTTAATGGCAAAGTTGAAGTTAGTCGCATGACACTGAGTTTTGTAGTCGGTTCTTTTGAAAAAAATAGCTTGTGATTAATAGCCATGTTTTTAATTAGTGCCGTACGATTGTGTAAGATTCTGTTAGGAATCCTTCTCCACTAATTGATTCGTAACAATTTTCAGTGCCCAGCGATATCGCAGAATCGTGCACCTCCATTGTATTACCGCGCACAAGGACTGTATGCAAGTCTCCCCGAATTCGTTCAACATTTCCTCAAGTTACTTGTCTTGCAGATTTCTTGAGCAACCAAAAGTGTTAATTGAAGAGCTACACTGAGTTATCTTGACGAGCAAAATGTCAATACCACTGCTGCTTCCCTTGGGGAACTGGATGCAAGCAGAAGAGAAGCGGGTTTTTTTTTCAGGAAACCCCACTCTGCAAAGAAAATCTTTGGCGAAAGTTACATTTCTACGAGCATAAATCTCGAGAGAGGTCAAACCTCAAACCTGGTGAACTGCGGACGGGTTGCACTTTATTTCACCACCACGAACAGTCCAAAACTCCTCGTCTCTCTTATTCAAGAGTACTGAGAAGGAAATCAACTTTGATGGTTTTCATTGTGATTCACTTTTCGGCAGTTGATTCCGGTATGCTAATTTCCTCCTTTCGGCTACTACTCCCGATGCCCCAGCTAATGACTTTCAACGGTTCATCGGCTACCTCTAGAATTATCTGATCGGAGCTCTTCGGGCACAGCCTCTGGTGATTTCAGCTGACTTGGTTTAACATTTTTCCGGTGTTTAAAACCTTGCCGACTTTCCAACATATAACCGTACCCAGTTAGATTCTGCGCACTCCTAAGGACTCTTCTGTCTATTATGGTCTACTTCTCTATCCTAGAAGTTTACCTTGACGCACCTTTTGTCCACTCGCTCATTATATGAAAGCGCAAAATTCTGACTAAAAATCTGTAAATTTTGTGGAATTTCCCTGTTTATCCATAATCCTTCCCACCAATATGTTATCGCATAATAAACATGTGGCTGATTATCTAAGTTGTTGTTCCGATGTCTTATGAACACCCCCTTCCATACAATACATGTCCAATCTGACAAACTAGTCCCTTCCATGGGAAAATGCTTCGAGATAATGCTAATAAAAAACTCTCCTCAGCCCCAAAATGGGTGAACATATAAATGAAATGCATCTTGTTTCTGGGTTAGAAAATACAAACTGGAGTGATTTTTGACGACTGTAAACAGTTTATGTTACGCAAAACCGGGACTTAATTTGGCTATCGCAGAACCGACTCAGCAGTTCCATCTTCACTCCAGTTTATCCGTCTCTCCGTCGTACTGTCACAGGCTTTCACAAGCAGCTGTAGTCAAATCTGAGTCGGTGCTTAGAATTCTGCTTCACGTCTAGTTTGATAAAGCAGCAGTCCAATTCCTGCTTCTCTCACGCGTTCTTTAGATCTGTTCCATACTCCCGGCCCGTATGTCAAATTCATCCCAAAGGTACATTGGTAATGGACGAATTTCTCAATGTTGGAAATTCGTACGCGTCGACTTCCGCACCGTAGGGGATAAAAACCCTTGAAAATCCATCCCCTGGAGGTACGATTTCCTGAGTCGTCGCTGATGATCCATTTCAATCAGCTTACAACTCACCATTCTCAACTTTCTAAGCCGTTGACTAAGTGGGACTCTCTATCGTTTCCACTCTGGACAGTGGTGACCGCAGTGCTCAGTTAATATTTCCCAGTTTGTTAACATACCGTCTCCTCTAATCACACGACCGCTCGTCACACGTTTCGTAAAAGTGGAGCCTCGATTCGCTTTCACAACCGACCCCTTTCTCATTCTCTTCCAATAAACATTCCTAGTTGGTTTGATATGCTTTTAGTTTTCTATATGGCTCTGGTTACTAGGCTAGTTTCAGTATCCTCTTTTCTCTTCCTGTTGCCATGACATCTCTTCAATTATTCTTCCCTTAGTCACGTTACAGTCAACTATGCATTTCAGTCTAAATAATTCCATGTTATGATGACACTCAAAAACATCCTGAGGCCCTCTGTTCCGTCATTGAGAATTCGTGAATCGATGGTACCACGTGAAACTAGACTTCGTGTATTCGCCCTTGCTGGTTCTATTGTTCATTGGTTATCACCCTCCGTCGCCGTACATCCTAAAGGATTTGCGGTGTTACCACCCTAATCCCTGGAATTACCTCTTCGCTGGGGTAAATTTGGCAGGTTAATTCAAAATGTGCTTAGCGTCAGAAAATATTTCGATAAGTGTGACAAAATCACTAGTTGGTGATTGTCTGATACCAACTAATTACTCCATCTCAAATTCCCCCAAGCTACTTCCCAGTCTCTTAGGTTACTATTTAAAGCCACTTCTAAACACAAATCTGCGCCCAAGTACACTTTAGTTTAAATCATTATCAAAGTGCAACGATGATTCCTCGAAAGTATGGAATGATTGGTCAACAGAGCACCTGGCACGCATACTTTGCCGCTGACCGTAGCTGGGAAACCTGTTTTTCCTAACTTCCGTTAGCGGAACCTATAAATAGTGACAAAATGTACAGCTCGGCACATTACCTTCTTCGTCTTATTACTCACGACCAAGTAAAATCTGATCCTTGTGTTCGCTTCCGCCGATAGTTCCTTTTAGGCTAGCGACCAGTTATTCTCCACTGGCATGAACACAATGAAGTTTTCCACCGCACGGTTGGCCATTTTGTCACCAGCTAGCTGGCAGCTTACGATTTTCGAATGAATAAGCAATTTTCAAACTTAGTTGATCTAGCGCATTGAAGCTGGTTGTGACACGTGTTTCACATTTCTTTGGATAAACTCCCTCGATCTACGCTGTTGTCTGAAGTAAGTAAATACTGAAAAACCGACCGAAGTGACTAGTCTATGAAAGTTGTTTGAAAAGTTCAACCACTGAACTGGCTAGATGAAGTTTGATTGAACGTCCGGGCTAGGGTTCATGATGTTCACCCACAAGATATTTGGAGACATTGCATAAGGAATTCTGCTTCCTTTCCACGACTTTTCACTCTACACTTTCCATTTGTTAGGGTCCTATTCCTTCCTTCAATCTGCTGTCTAATGGGTCAGTGGCTGTAATAATTGGAATGAAGATACCTGATTCAGAATTTTTATCCCATTCCAAACCAACATTTCGCACTGCAACTGTTGAACTCTCTTTCGACGTGAACGTTTTACAACGATAAGATCAGTAACGGGGAATCATAACTTGTAAGCTAAGCACCATCTGTCCCATCTCTGTCAATTCCTGTATTAGGGCATTTGGTCCGACGACCTTGACATACTTCCTTGATCCGCAGTTCACAAAGCACAGTTTGGCTGAACTTACTCCGCCTTGATGAAGCCTTGATGAACTACTTCATCCGGTGCATTAGACAGTTTGAATGCGCGCATGATTGTTTGTTCAGTATCCCTCGGTTCTCAACCACAGTTTTTATGACCACCTGAGGTCTTGACGTCTATTTTTGTGTTCACTTCATCCTGTCTGAAGGCTGGTTGATATAGTCCATATGTAATCGATTACATGGAAACCCCTCCTTATTCTTCAGCATCAGAATACTGGCAACTTTTTACGACAAAACAATGCACGGGTAACTTGTTCTGTTTGTTCTACTCTATTGATTACGAAATAAAGGACCTTTTGTGCGTTATCTAATCAAAGCCAACACAGAGACTGCACTTTAACTCCTTAAGCAATAATCGATTAATCGCGGAGACTAAAACGAAGGAATGACAAGGGCCGTCGCCACAGCTAGCCGCGGAAAACTCGTCTCGCAGGCCAAAAACGAACCCATCGGACGCTCTTCTGATTCACTTGCTGCATGCACAGTCACAGTTGGTCTCCGAACCCGCCGCGTAGGTGCCCTAGAATCAGCCCTTTTTGGGCTTACATTCTCCGCATGTCGGAAACCTTCCTTCTGCCCACCCACTACACGTTTCCGTGCGATGTGATTGGTCAAAATCGGGTCAGACCGAGAGATCGATGGCATATAAGACCAGAGAACGTTTTGATTGGCTCATCCAGGCCGCACTGGTTCGCTGAACACGTAACGTACCTACTGCGGTCAGTAGCCAAGTCGAGTCTGTAACGAGTGAGTTTGACAGTTTGTCCCTATTTTTCATGAGAATAGTCTCCTCGTCAGGAATGAAGAAGTGGCACAAAATTCTACTTCCCCTTTTATTCCACTGAATTAAAAGTCAAGTTTCAAAAAACATTTTGACAAAAACATTGTCATTTATTAGTACCAAATAACGCCCAACACAGCGTTGATAAAATTTTCATGGTTCAAACGGAAAGTTTGGCCATTGTGATAATCCTGCGTAGATCAAGACAATCTCACTATAGCCATTGGTGCCGCGTCGAAATGAAAATTGACTTCCCATTGAATGTTAAGTTACGTACACCAAATTTTACCGTTGATGCGTGAAACGAGTTGCTGTTAGTAAAGTAACGCAAAGAGATAGTCTGATGATAAGTGCAAGGAACTTGTATTCCACAGTCCTAGATCGGAGCCCCGATCTGTGAACCTGGCAGATATGTATACTGGTGAAAAATTCAGGCAGTTTATTCGAACGAGCACTGAAATATTCGGGTGTCTGCCAGGACAGTACACTGTTTTCATGCTGCATGTCCAATCGTCGCTTATGAAATTGTAATTCCTAAAGGTTTGAATTTTTTGTCATTATCTATACCTTCTTGCCTTCAAGAGACAATTTCGCAACGGTGAACTAGTGTTGTACGTTTGTTATGAGCGCATGTAGAGGTTGTTGATGCATTCTACAGGTTTTAGCCAAGGCAATTTTATTCCTTATTGACTTCAAGTGACCACAAACTTACCGATGTTTAAAGTTTTGAGGTTTGGGGTTATCCGGAAGTAATTGATTTCTTGTATTCGACTTAGGATAGGACATCTGACATGAAGCTTTGTTAGTTTCCGTATCTACTAATGAATATAGCAAGTTTCGGTTAATCTGTATGTACAGTAGTACTGATGGGTATAACTTATCCACACAAATACGGTCTATAGCGTAGCTTGTTACAAATGTGAAATAGCACTCAAATAGATCCTGATCGATGGACTCGCCATTTAGCAAATGGCTGCTTCACCGGCCTTTGCTGTCATGGTTATCGACTTTTTACGTTTCTGTCCAACGTCTGCAAATTCCACATTCGGTTATTTTCGAGAGGCACTTAATTTCAAGTTCGCTGTATGACACCGCCGGCAAGTTCAGCTTGGTTAATGCTGGATTTTCGGATCTCGGGTATCCGAAGCTATTGCAGTTTGACTGGGATTGACCCGATTTTAATCGGCTCTTCTCCGTTTAGATGCTGCAGGTCTTACGGTAGTTTATCTGGACACAAAATGCACTTAAATACCAGTCAATCACCCAGGTCAACCATACCATTCTTTTGTTTTTACGTTTAATGAGCGCGCTTTAAGGATGTAAATCAGTGTTAACCCGATTAATCGATAATGTGGAATGTGTTGGTTCCTTCAGTTACGTAAATTTTCCATTTCCGAATGATTTTCACGGAATACCAACATTTAACTTACCACTGGAAACGATGGAATCGTTGTGCAGCTGTTTCATCCTACACCAACTGTACCTGTCACTGGATTTTGCGCCACAGACCATTGCGCACCAGATTAACGAATCCCAGGTCCGCGTCCGAGTTCCGGTGCGATGGATGTGCACTACTGAAGATTCCTAATAATGGTTAAGCAGCTGTGCATTGCCTCCATGGTTTTCAGTCGCAAGTTGGATGCTGACACTGCATGAAAGATCCTTCGGAAAATCGAATCAAAATCTCTTACTATTGAAAAGACAAGTTTTCATAATCGGTTCGGTCTCATTCTGTAACAGTGAAAACCTTGCAATGCGATAATTTAATGGATTGGTCAGCTGAGGTTTTCCAAAGCGCCCGAATCCTGACTTAAGCGATCTGTTTGAACTCTCAAAAGCCTTGCACTAGTCTATAGGTGATAAGCAGATTAAAAGCCAGACTACATGATCATTTGCTGTGGAACAAGGTATTTACATAGAATTTAAATTGTATATTCACTTTTTTGTTGCAAATATAAGATATCAATTTGGTCCCCAAAGGAGAAATTTTCCGACTTCAATCAAAGATCGTGAAGCTATCCTCAAAATTATTTAATTAGAGATATAATCAGATATTGGCTGCTTAGAAATAGGTCATCCTAAATCAGAATAATAGCCCGACTGTCTAATTATCCTGTCAAAAACTAGCCATTTTCGCTCTAATCTGAATTGATTGGTCATGCAGTAATGATGCTCAAAACAGTCGAGCCATGACAACACCGAACGTGTGCCTCATTCTTGGTTTTACAACTGAGCTGTTCCGCTCAAAGTCGTTTATTCCGTGTCTGAGTCCCAGGTGAAGCATGTTGGATATGCAGTGCCGCACTGTACCGCACGCTTCCACAGCTCTCAGTAGTGGTCTGTGCCTTGGTGCCATGTCATGGACTGATACCAATTGAAAGCGAATCTCATGAACTACTCCACTGATGATGGCAAACAATCTTACCCCATTCATCCCCATATTTTATTCTCAAAGGCTGTATGATGCACGTTATAGTCTCAAATGTTGGTCCAGTAGTTGCAGTTCGCATGCATTTAGCACATTTTATTGTTAACGGTAATTACTCGCGCCAGGGAAGGTGAAGCGGCCCGTACAAGATAGAAGAGTATTCAAATATCAGGGTTTGGGAAGCTGATCGACTAACAAATTACCTTTGGCCAAGAATCGAATGATGGGTAACCAGCCATCGCTAAGCAGAATCAAACAGTCAATGTTGACTGAGCAGACGTAGATTGAACAAAGTCAAGGACAATTTTTGTGGCAATTTCAGCTGGAGTAAAAATAAGGCTTTTGCGTTAGATACAAGGTAGCCAAAAGCCAGCATGAGCAAGGGAAACATCGTTTCCCCACCAGTTTTCTCTGCAGCTTACTTTTTCATTATAAAAAATAGATTTAGAATAATGCTCCATATAGTCCAATTACTTATTCATTGGTAAACTCGGTTCTACTCTACGGCAAGCTTTATTCGTGAATGAACGCTTACTAAAGCTTTAGACAGAATTCGCAAATTCTAGAAACGCTGAACCACGACTTTAGGATAGAATCAGTACAATCATTCAAATGTGACTCGGACATTCCTGCACACAGACTGCAATTGCAATTACTAAAAAACTGTTCGTGTAATTGCATCAGTATGGCCGTCATTGTATTCCTTAAGTTTGCAGTGAAAAACAAGAAATGAAATGCAAAAGAGGGACATAATCAACCACGAGAAAACCCCCCTGTAAAGGCAGCTGTTTCCAGTACCCCACTCTGTTTAGGCCTCGATACCGCTATCGCGCTCTAGGCCACGTGATCTCTGCGGTCTGCTCTCAGCGTCACGTGGATAGTTCGATACTGTACAACTGCCGGACTGTTGGCACCTACCGCCATTTCCCGTCGGTACCGAGATGTCAAATGCCACATGGTTGGGTTAGGCGGAATCCAGTTTGCGACACATTCACCTGTATACCATTGACTGAAGGACTGGCTGAACTGCAGAAACGCGAATGATAAAGCTCTGTTTCAATGAGAAAAGCAGCTACTAGGCTACATGAATGTGTAATCTGGGTTTATCTAAACGCTGCACTACCGGAAGCAGTTCAAAAACATGGACGTTTCCTATCTTCTGTGAGGAGTGGAGGATTAAAAGAAAACCGTTTTCTATGAAAATCACTTAAGAGATGCGATTAATCAGTCTCCCAAGGCGATAATGTGCTTCCTCATCGAGCAACAAACAATACAAAAAATCTGGCGGAATGAGATTTTCTCCACAGTCCCTTGAATCCCTGGACTTCAGTACCAGCGAAAAATGTGGGACTAGCTGAAAACGACGATTAGCTCAACAGTAAGAACATGCAAGCGTTCGGAAAAAGCCCGGGACGGAATACCAAGAACACTGGTTGGCTGACAAACAGTATGTAGAAAATAGCCAGGGTTGTTATTTCCGGCAACGGCTAAAATATGAGGCACTGATTTATATCCCAGCGGTTTTCTTATAATATACTAGTTTACATTTGTTGTTTCGCCACAATTCTCTAATTATTCATACAAATGGGTGCGATTGAGATTGAAAAATAGGGTAAGGGCCCGTCTTAACCCAATATGTGGAATCAGTACCTCCGCATAATCACAGTTCACCAATGGATGAAATAAGTTAACATCATCAATCACTAAGGCTCTCATCAATTCCAATCACACGTTTTTGCTGGCACTGATCACTAGAGTGTATGGTGAACGAGAAGAGGAGTTACATCTGATTGCATAACCCAAGTATTTGGTGCTGGATTGTGATGGAAAAAAGCTATGCATCCCTGTGTGATTGTGAGCTACTGATTGATGAAACGGACAGTTGTTCCATTTTTTCATTTCGACCCTGATCCCACTTGACCAACCACCAGCTTTACCGATTCTCGTGTTTCCAAACAGATGAAACGAAATGAATAAAATGACTTCTGTCCATCGTTGTTGTGCAGTTCACACAACTAGCAGTGGTTGAAATCGGGAATACTCTATGATTAATGTTATATCTGATAGAGACAATTGATTTGCCCGGCCGACCCCTCGGATCGATTCTCCCCTAGAAACTTTTGCTTTGTCTTTCGGATAGTTTAGCGGTTATCTTTGCTTAGTAAGTTGTTCACCTGTGATTTAGCTTAATCACACTAATCAATTAATAAAGCTCACTGGCTAATGAGCAAGTTGATATTTCTCATTAACTGGCTGCTCTGAACCGACTTCTAGTTCAAACTTGTTCCGGTAGATGTTAAATGGTAGAAAAATCGATCAGTCTGACTCAACCAACCAGCGGGTGGATTGACCCAAGATTGATCCAAGAAAATTTCACTAACTTCTCGGTAGCGAGCAACAAACGCTTTGCCCTAATTTGGTATGTTTATCAGTTTCGTCATATTATCAAAACGAATATCCAATCGATGTGAAGTACAAATGCGGTACCCACTCACCCACTCTTTACTGTCCAAAAAAATCAAGCTGGAAATCGATAGATCAACTCATTTTCAAATCGGGTTGATATAAATCCTGTTGACCAATATCGACAGCCATATCTTTATTTCTCCTTGCATTTCTAAGCAAGCTAGCATCAGTGCCAATGAAACCGATTTTATTTAATCACTGACCTGGTAGAAAATTTGATCAAATTTACCTATTTCTCTTCCCTTCGGTCCTCATTCTGTTCACATAAGTTCAGATGAGCCAATAATGAAATAAACAGCAGCTGAACCCAACCAGTCGGATAAGCTGTTAAATCCTGCCAGGTCCTATTTCTTCCAGATTCTCACAGTCCGATGGAAGAGCCACACGAAAAAGACGCTTGTCACTCACACGCTCTTGAATATCAATGAACCGAGATCAATTTATTTTACATCTTTTCACAAAGGGTTGGAACAATAGTAGTATCTTGTTGTGGGGAGACTGTTGAATTGCGCATGAACTGATTCAATCTGCGGTGCCAGTAATAGAATAGAAAGGAGTGGAATAGAATAGAATAGAATAGAATAGAATAGAATAGAATAGAATAGAATAGAATAGAATAGAATAGAATAGAATAGAATAGAATAGAATTGGATAGAATAGAATTGAATGGAATAGAACAGAATAGGATAGAATAGAATAGAATAAAATAGAATAGAATAGAATAGAATAGAATAGAATAGAATAGAATAGAATAGAATAGAATAGAATAGAATAGAATAGAATAGAATTGGATAGAATAGAAT
>LUCM01003393.1:42262-108281 GCA_008360955.1 Fasciolopsis buskii
GGATAGAATAGAATAGAATAGAATAGAATAGAATAGAATAGAATAGAATAGAATAGAATAGAATAGAATAGAATTGGATAGAATAGAATTGAATAGAATAGAATAGAATTGAATTGAATTGAATTGAATTGAATTGAATTGACAGCAGCTTTTTGATTTGTTTGGTGTCATCAGTGTTATGGTTCTAAGCCTTCGGCGCGGAATTGGTAGAAAAACTTTTGATGTGCGACAATAAACCACACATTGCACCATAGATTTTTCCGTTGTTTGTTGGCCTATGGTTATGGCTTAGTGGCTTCCGGCTGTGGGTTAGCTGCGCCGATTTCGGGTGGCGTAACTACACGCTTTCAGCAGCCTGTAGTGCAAAGGGGCTCATCACGAGTGAACTATTGTGCCGAGTCACGTGACTCGACAAGCTTATGGGTCTTATCAACAGCTGTTTGCTCATTGAAGAAAGGATTCGCACAGCCCAGAGGATGATAGAGTTATTGGCCCTAAACGGCAGCACCATGTCCCTGACACACTAATCAGTCCAAACGATTCCTAGCTCAGCCACAGTAACCTGAATGGATCTCAAGTTCATGCCGCATAATAAGTCGTCTCAGAATTAACTAAAATACAGCACTTTTCTGTGTTCGTTGTCGACAGGATCAACCAGCATGTCTCATAAAGTCTTCCTAATTGGAAATAATGTGGAACTCCTTAAAAGAGGTTTTCCCTTTACTTTGACACTTTCCGATCTACGAAGTGTTTATTAATTTCATCACAGTAATGCAAATGCGTTTTTGTCAGCAATTTTGATCTTTTGTACGCAGGAACCCGTCTTCCGTACTCCATGATAAGATGATCCGCTTGATTTTGACATATTCATCTGTGCAACTTTTTCACGCGATTAATTGACGGCATTAGGCGACATAGTTGCGCATCAAACTCAGTAATGACACTGCTTTTCGATAGTTACATCATTTGCGTTGTTCTTTATCTTTATTAACCGAATTTCATTGATCCACTGTTTTTCGTAGGCTTCAATTTTAAGTAGCCCGTGCTGTAATTCGCCGGCCGAAGTGAGGACACTACAGTGCAAGGTTATTGGTTGTAAAAACCATCACGTGCTTTCACTGTTCGAGAATTAACTTCGTTATTACAGGTATTCTAATACATTGAGAAATCATCTATCATGACTAGATGAGATATAAACCATAGCAAAGCGCAAGATTATTCAATTCACTTCTCATAATTCCTAATCGGTGAATTTAAAGAATAGGAAACAAATGTACGACCATCATTTGGGGTGGCATCGACAACGACAATGACCCTAAGAAAGCCGTCAGCCTGAGATACAACCATCGAGTTTTTCAGTTTTACACACCACTATGGTCATGCCTCCTGGGAACCATCAGCAGTACATCAACTCGAAGTACCGACTGGGACCCAGGTTCTGTTTGGACGCGATCATCTTAGTAACATGTTTAACTATGAACTGCTGGTCGGTGTGTTATATCTTGAAATAGGTCGCTGGACGTCAATATCATCGTCATGAAACATATTCCTCAGAATTTAATTATGAATTACTTGCCATCTACACGTGTTCACTGAATTCATTTAAATGCACTCTTGCATTATTGAGCCCGTACCACTGCCATCATTTCACCGGCTGTCCGAGTCGCGCTTTGATTGATCCATCGTGTTCGATGCATTTCACGTGATTCAGTTCGTGGCGTTTTTCGTCCAATCCGGATCGTTCATCCCGATTGGCCCAGTTCACGACATAGCCTTCTTTTTACATATTCTCACCCTCGCTTTCGGATCATGTCACTGTTTCGGCTGTTCGCTGGTGGCCAGTAGGATGACGCGGTCTTACCCTAGTCTCGCGTTTTGCACTTGCCGCCGGGCGAGATTGGACTACGTCTACGCCGGTACGTTGACCATGATTTGTCTGCGCGGTGCAGCGTTGCACAACCACCGATAACCAATGGAACAGCCCCTCAGACTCAGACGCAAAAGCCAAAGTGGCTATCATTCCCTCAAACCCAGGTCTTTTAAATTTAGTCTCCATCAGAGAAATTCCGATGTGTTTATCTAAATGTGGGATTTGATTGTATTTTATCGATGAGTTCCCAACTTCGGCTTTTTAATGTGTAGGGCAGATTCGGTCAGTGCTATGTTTCATCTGCTATACTTATGCATGATTCACCGCCGAACGATGACCACTGTCTTCCTGATCCTTAACCAGATATTGTTGAGTAAATTTCGTTCCATCAGTCCACATTTCTTAGCTGGTCTATTCATGAAATGTTTGCACAATTAATGGTGGAAACATTTTCGAAGCCTCGCCATCGCTGACCTCGATGTCTGAAAAGCGAACAGTTTATCAGCAGCTGAGCTAACATCGACAGTGTGTAAACTGACAATGGTTACGACCAACAGAGTTGTAAGTAATGCACATTAATTGTCAAAATTGACTGAATTTCTATCTTTTTAAATTAGAATTGAGTTCCCATTGAACCCTCGAGTTCTCTTTCAGGTTAGTCCCCTTACTGCTTCCTTAATCCTTGTGTTAATCAAGCTGAAATCGCAACATGTTTCCGTGAATAGCAGAAAAGAAACCGACCTAATTTCTCTAGGAAAATTTTATGAAAAAAACGCTTCTCACATGTTAAAGCTGTTAATGCTTGACTGGCGAAAAATAAAAGCCAAACAAACCAAGGCAGAGTGAAACAGGTTAGAATTTGGAATCAATTATACAATCAGCTGCAAACCATTGCGAACCGAAATATCTGTCAGAGTTCTGTTTGCCCAATTTAAAAGAAGGTATTGCACACGGCACGGATAAACTGGTTTGTACTCGCATTATGAATCACTTATATTAACGTACATATACATAACCTTGCAAAAATGATATTAGGCATGCACAAACAGGCTTTGTTGAATAAATTTACTGACTTAGCAAGCAGCGTTTTCTGTGTTTGTGGGTGTACATCCCACTGACGCACCGTTTGCGCATAAATCATATTTAGGTCATCGACGCGATCGTATTCGCCGAATCATACGTAGTATTAAGTAGTGTTGATTGAAGTCATTCCAGTGCCGATTAGAATGAAAAACGCGTTTTTCTCATTGATTAACTAATCGGGACCTGGAATAAACTGTCAAAGCGTCAAACCGGTTCAGCGTGTCTTTGTGTGTGACGTATTTTCCACACACACACACACACACACACACACACACATTTTTAAATGTTCGTAACGGTTTCAAATTCCTTCTTGTTCTCGAGCATGTTTATCCGGGGGTTGTAAAGGGTTCGGTCTCTGTCATCCAGTTAAATAAAACGGCTAGAATACCACTATTTCATCTTTCCAATGGCGATTTTAAACTGGTTTAGTTCTCATTCGTTTTAGACTGGTCATTAATATGTTAGAAGCAGTCCGTATTTGATCAGGGTAGTTGGTCTACAAACTGTCATGCATTTACCGGTAGAAGGTCACGAATTGTTTTGGGTTCTGTGGCTTTGTTTCCTCATTTCCACTTTTCATTTTTCACTAGTCCCGCTGGTGTATCTCCAGTCATTTCTTGATGCCTCTACACAAACTACTTTGAGCTGTAATTATTTGGTTGTTGCTGTAGAGGAGATTTTAGAAATATCACTGAGCGCAACGCACTCCCGTGTTTAGGTTTTACTGAGGCGCTGTGCGTTCGTCGTCAGTCGCCCACCGATTGACACATGCTGACTGGGCTTGGCTTATTTGTTCCGCAAGTGCCCTTGTGGTTTATTGTGTCAAAATGAGCGCATGACCAACATCCACCTCACGGGAGACCATCAGTGACCTAATGCATCAATGGTTTTCACATACCCTGACTTCCAATACTACGTATCATTCACCAATTTGGGACTGAATGCCATGACCTCCGAGTGGAGTCCTTGCCCCGGATGGTCCTCGAAATGCTTCCAAACGATCGTGTTTCGAATAGCCTCTGTCCGCGATGTTGCAAATGAAATAAGTTGACGAAGGTTAATGCCCAACGCTCTTAACGGTGCTGACTTATCTTACGTAATTAGTCTGGAGGAGATGACTAAATTACGATGCGAACCCAAACAAGGGGTGGTGTACAAGGCCTATGACAACACGCTCACTGGCCTCCGTGGTGGAGGGATGTAGTGGACACCTAGGACATCTTGCCTCACCCAAAATGCATATGAACTGATCAACTGGTCACCCATTTCCAGTGGGTTACGAGACCTTCAAATCTCCCTACCATATAGGTTAGATCCTTTTGGTCAAAGGGTTGGGGTAGATCTCCATAAGTCAGCCTTCTAATTCTGCTTGGGAGACTGGTCAGTATCTAGCCCATCGATGGGCTGTGGGTCCTGATAGGTGGACAATGGAAAGGCTGTCATGTGCGTTGTGCATTTTAAATTATTTTCATCTCTTCTCTCACGCGCGTTGCTTTTTTCTTAGTCATGGTTCAAATAGCACGCGATATACCCACGTTTGATATTAAATATATAATGACAAGAACATTGATGGTAGTGATAACAAGAAAATTGTCTAGTACGGTCGACAGTAGACAGTCTTAAGTGTGCGATTATCTCCAGTTACATTCCTCTTCCTTTAGGTCCCTTTTCCAACTTAGCTTTGTCTGCGTTTTAATATTCAAGTAAAACGAGTCAGATTCGATCAAGTGATCATTCACATATTCGTTCTGTGTCCTAGATTGACTGTACAATATTCGACACTGCACTTGTGCTATTCGGCAAAAATGTTGGAGAGATATTTTGAGCGGATTTATTACTGGTGTTCATACTATTTTGGTCATATTGATGTGGCTTTGCTGCCCAGGCATAGCGTTGTGGTCATATGGTGTAACAAGTCCTTCCCGTATCTTTTTTGGCCCCAGTAGGGTTGAGGCATGCCCCTCCATGACACGCATGTGTTGCATGTCATCAAAATTCCTTTTCGCTAGCTTCCTGATTGTGGTCACCAGTGATCTGTCCTGTTTTGCCGTTGATTTTGAACTCATGATAACTCCGAAGAAAAGGCTTATTTCCCTTTTAGGTTGCCTTTCTTTTGCAAATATTCTCCGCGTAACGGGGACTTTGTGTTTCTTTCACTTGCTTAATCAATGTACATAATAATCGCAAGTGGAATAACCTAAGAAACATGCAACACTTCTGTGCGAGGCAGGAAGAACGTTTATCTGGCTGAATGCGAACAATTCGCTTGGTTTTTCACCGCAGTTCTTGTCTTTCAGGTTAGATATGAAAGAGTTTCAGTGGTTTCGATTTGTTTTTGATTTTCTTGACTCGAACGACTAATGGATAGTAACTTGTTCCGGATTGAAAAAAGATCTGGTCGTCAGAATTGTCCTGCCACAGCGACTAAATGATGCCATGATTTCAACGATCACTGTCATATTTATTAAATTTGTCACCGGAAACGGAATTATAAGTATTTTTTGTTCCCTAGCTCAAATGACTCAAGCAGAGTTAGACTTGGCATAGATAACTGATCAGGGTGAGTTTGTTTGGTTGGCAATTGATTTGACTGAAAATTTTATTCCTTCCATTCTCTTCTTTTGCAGGAACCATTTTCCTCACCAATCATTGCAATGGCTTCTGCTTCGAAGTGAGTTTGGCCTCTCCGGAATTGATGTCCGGTTCATTGGCCAAATCTAGAGATAAATTAATCGAAGGGGCTCCGGATTTGCGAACTCTGAATCATTCTTGTGGCCGCCATTTTTGTCTTGCTTTTCCGCATTCGTGGTTGGAATATAAATTCGAATACAGCCTAGGTGGGATAGCTAAAATGATTGCTATTTCCCCTTAAATTTTGCGTGTCAATCAACGGGGGTAATTTTAAGTTTTTGCCCTTTAGTTTCTGAATAATCTTTTTGTGTACGACGAAACCCCCCCCCACTTTTTCCGCATTCCACAAGTTGTTTCGTGCTTGCCCCAAAACGACGAAATCAGATCCAAAAACTGTGGTCCAAGGTTCACAAATTTTATGTAGCGCAACAAAGCAAAATACGTGAAAATTTGTATGGGGTATGAGAGGCGTGATAAGCATGTGCTCAAAAAATATCACCATTTACGCGTGCAGCGAGCGGAATGGACATTTAGCCATATCATTCCCCAACCTATTTTGAAATGACTTCAGAAATATTCGGAACTGCTATCTAACTGGCTGTCCGAGATCGGTTGCACATAGGTTGGAAACGTGATCCAACATCTGCATGCACATATCGCATAATTTACTGTCGACTTGTGCATCGCATTACGACTTGCGAGTAGACCGAAGTTTGACAGATATCGTGACAGTCCGAAAGCGTTTGGCATAAACCCAAACTTTTATATAATTCCTAAACAGTGTCGGAAATCGCATGGTATATATAATGTAAGTTTAACTAGATAGTAAGTGCTGTGTCTGGTTTGGTCCGGCATCGGTTGGTGAGGCGTGCGAATCTTCCTGCTGTCAGCTCGAAAAGCCATAATGTCCTCATTTGTCAAACAACGGTCCTCTTCAGCTGTCCCTTTTTGTGTTTCCGCTTTTGTCAATAGTTACCACAATGAAATTCTAACTGCATTGTGTAGCAGGGCTTGAATCTGCACAGCCTGCAGCATATCTGCCAGTTTTTGTACACTTCATCCAACCGATTGATCCAATCATCTATCCATTCTCCGTACTTTTCATCGTTGGAAAGGAATTTCTGGGTATTTTCACGTCTCTGCCCTAACCCAGCATTCCGCCCCGACTGTACTGTAGAAGTTTTTTTGCGTTGGCTGGACCACGCATTCATAAAAAACAGAAATTAAATTGGAACTTATTTAACTTGGCATCCGCAATTAATCTGCGGTCTACGTTTGCCATATTTCTGGGTGAGGTTTCAACACATGTGAACCATTGTGTTCGTGTTTCTGGCTGTCCATCAGTCTAATCGTCTGTCCGTAGTTACGGACGCCTGACAAGTACACACATTATGGGTTTTCCTTATTCAGCCTTGATATTTCTATCGATTTAAATGACTGATATCAAACACACCGTGTATGTACTCATGATGCCATAATCAGGGTGGGGTTTCACGCATGACTGAAAGGTATGTGTTCAACTAAACCTGTTTTTCTCTCTTTTGTGCAAATGAGCAACCACCGCTAGTTAGGCGGAAAATTCACATTTTACATTCGTTGTTATTGATTACACACTGGAGTTTTATCATAGCCTTTAGAAGTTAGCTACCGTGTCATCGCTACAATTACAGCTCAGCTTTGTGTTCTACAATTCCACACGTCCAGACTGAACCTGTGCGGACTTGTCATTTTGTTGCACTGTTTGGTTCATGTTCCACAACTGGACCGAGATTGCACTATCACATGACTGTCCCATGTGACATTATCAGATGCGCAGACAGCGCATTTGCACCACTTATGGGACGCAAACACTGCCAAGTTGATACTGACGACGGATATTTTGAATAGAACAGTTGGTATTTACTTTTGTTACTGCATATATATATATATATATATACACCTGGCTTGAGAACATGCGTGATCCTGAGACAAGATGGGAGAAATTGCCAAGTGCGGAGGGGGAATTATGGAGAGGAAGTAAATGGCTCTGCTGCGCCCGGCTCATTACCACGTATGATCTATTGACCAACGGTTTCGTTTCTTCAATCATTACTTCTTCGTTCTTTATTGTTCCTCCAACAGTGCTCATTTATTATCTTCAATTATTGAAAGTTTGCTAGTTACAGATCCCAGAAGTTATTACTATCTTAGGAAATTTCAACGTCTACAGCGGCGAATAAATAGTACACTCCTCTGACACTTCGGTCATGGGACGCGAAACCGAACAATATGCTGCGGTCAGCAACTTATTTCAACTAATTGACCTCTCTACATGTAAATCCGGTCAAACTGGCGACCGTCCTTATACTCTTGATCTTATCCTCACTTCTACTTCTTCTCTCTACTCAAGTATTTCCATTTTCCGCCCTTTTTGCTCATCGGACCATAGTATTTTTACATCATCCATCAGCTTCACTTGGCACAATACTCCACCCTCCTCAAGGCATACATTTTGGCAGTACAGTTCAGTCGGCTGGACGGTTTCCCAATTTCTCAGCTTTCTAG
Source organism: Fasciolopsis buskii (assembly GCA_008360955.1). Classification (NCBI taxonomy): domain Eukaryota; kingdom Metazoa; phylum Platyhelminthes; class Trematoda; order Plagiorchiida; family Fasciolidae; genus Fasciolopsis; species Fasciolopsis buskii. The sequence continues at coordinate 50,391 of LUCM01003393.1, forward strand.
CCCTGGATTATTGATTTACTTTGGACATTCCCACGTCCGCCGCCAGCTATGCTGGCATTGTTCTTCAAGGCATGAATCTTTTCCAAACCAGGCAAATCCGAATACCCGAATTTGTTTTCTCATGCATGCCATCATGCCGTACGCTTGAAGTGCTCGACATTTCGCCTCTGGTGCCACTCACCTACTCCTCTTCTCTCGTATCGTGGGCATCAGGCTTTCTCAGTAAGCGAATCATCTCCGTCCGGGTTGATGGGGTCCTGTCCCAGATATTTCCTGTAAATCCCGGTGTTCCCCAGGTTTCATTACTTGCGTCCACCCTCTTTCTCTTTGCCATTACTCAACTACTGCTCACTATCTCCACCCCAATCCATTTTTTTGGCGATGACGTTACTCGCCATTGCTCTCTCACCGCACTCCCGCCATGCAAACACCAACATCAATCTTGCCTGTTGTGTACCTCTGAACTCCGATCTTGAACACATCTCCTTCTGGGCTACTTCAGAAAAACTTTTCGATTTCTTTGAGACATCATTCCTCCTCCCCACATATATCCTTTAACTCGTCTATTTTGAGTGCCACATACTCTGCTTTTCTTCTTAGCTCATCCATTATTTCTTCATTCTGCCGGTCCTCCTTCACACCTGAGCTTGCTTCTCGCGCTAAGCGCAAAGCTGGTTCCCTTGTCCGCTCCAGATGCTTCATCTATTTTACAAAGCCCAAATCTGCCCCGCACTTGAATACTACAGTTATGCACGGGGTAGGACTTCGTCTACTTTGCTTTCTCCTCTTGATGGGGTTCAACGAATGACCATTTGACTGACCAACGACCCCTTATTAACATCTACTTTGGAGTCACTGACCTGTCATCAGGCAGCTGCTTCGTTATCTTTCTTCTACCGTCGTTACTTTGATTTTCGTTCTTCAAAATTTGCCTCTGGGGTTCCTCTCCCTGTAATATTTTCTCGCTCTTCTCGGACACAGGCAGCTAGTCACCCAAATCACGTTTCGGTTGCTCGATGTGGTGCTTCTTTCCTTAAACCTTTTTTCCCGGATTTTTAAACCCTGGAAGACCATCCAACTTTTAGTATTCTCACCTTGCCTCTTCAAAAGCCGGATCAATCAACTGATCCTTACTTGCATATCCTCTTCAATTCCCTCATTACAGTATGTATTTTAACGGTGGATTTTACTCCTAATGCTATATTTTACTTTATGCTTAATAAAAATACAAGAACGATGAAGTGGAACGAAGCAGTGGTTCGTTCTTTTGGTTAGTGGTCGCTTGTTAAACTGACGCCAAACTGATCTTACATATGGTAGACACTGAAAGTGCTCAAACAGAATGAGTAGATTCCTGTTATGGCAATACCCTATCATAATTATGGTGTGAACCACTTATGCCTTAGAATTACTTCCCCAGCCATACGGTTCTTCCCCATTTATTAGCTTTCAGTTGTCGTTTGGAAGTCTCCGGTTGTAATTTAATAAACCATGTTCAGTGGACAAAGGTTTGTTTACTTCTTAACTAGTTCGATACCAAAGCCCACTCAGTGACTGAAAAAAGCAATTTGATACTACTCATTGTTAAATAAATAGAGTCACGTGCATTCCGTCTTGGAAGTTACATCACACAAGACGTCTTTACTGGTTAAAGCCTTGCCTTGTGACAGGTAATCGAAGTATTGAAAATGATGGTATTCAATGGCGGAGACTGATGAATATGGCATATTCTCTGTTCTCCCATGTCTGCTTCACTCCATAATTACAGTCGGTGTCATTTTTAGATTCGGCTTCGAACGATCGTGGTTTCATCGACTAGATGGTTCCGGTAAGCTGCTCACGCCTACAATCAAACCCACCCCGGGATTCTCGGCCACAGCTGATGCAGAACGCTTGCACCGGGCGATGAAAGGAGCCGGTGAGTTCTCAGTACATGAAAAGTCAAATGTGAAAGCACAATCAATGATTTACCGCCCTACTAATACCATCACTCGTCGGTGCAGATATCATAATCGCAGTTAGTCTTTCTTGTGTTCATTATGCATATCTGTATACGAGTCTGGGGCCATCCAAACAACAACGAAAAAAAGAACAGTGCCCAAGAAAGAGAAGAAACGCGTTCGTATAGGACTTACTACATGTTAGCTGTTATAGATTCCTCCTCCAAGCCATCTGTTGTCCTCCATAATTTATGGTTCCTCTGCGATCACTGAAATGGCAGGCTGCCAAATCTGGAGTGGATGGTTGTCTTAAGGGGGCCCACTCCAAGGCTTTGCTCGGAAGACCTGATCTGTAAGACACCAAAGAAAAACGCGGTAGTAGCAAACCATTGAGAGATGGCATCAGGTGATTTTCTCATATGATTAGTTCATATCAGGTGCCCAAAACACCCCCCGAGGGTCAGGACAGAAAAATCGCGTTCATACGCCTGTGCTCACGCATAACGTCTCGAAGGCAGACAGAAGGCTATGACATTGAATGATAGCTCACAGTTTCAATTTGGCGGCTAAGCCAGCAAGCTTTTGGGATGTTTTAAAAGGTGTAGGGTTATCAGGGCAAAACCCATCACCCCCGGACATCGTCAATGCCTGCCCACGGTGGCTAGTTTGGTTAGTGTGAATCCACCTTGTTCACGGCCAAATCCATTAGCACTCTAGGGCTGATCCTGAATGCACGCAGGTTTCCTCTCCATGTATACCGAGGACCCGGTCTTGTGTTTGAGTCAACATGGAGGGAAGGTTTAATAGAGAATAACGGTGTAAAAAGTGAATCAGTGTTCGTTGCACATTCTTGACGTTGTTGTGATTGGCACGCGTTTCGATCTCCGGAAAATAAGTCTATGAAGACTTGGGTTGGACATAGTTCGATGTCACAACATCAATATTAGGAATAAGATGGGGAAGAGTGATGAATAGCAGGAAGAACAATGTGCGTGATTGCAGTACAGACGGTTGAGGATAAATATAAACTTTGCGTAATTCATCATTCCGATTTTTGTGACAGTCAAGGAGCCTTCTGTCAATCGGTCTTTAGATACTGAAATTAAGCGTTCAAGACTGAAATTTTGGTCACGGAACCAATGGCACCCGGGTTCACTCAGCCATATTTTTTCTCTTAGAATGGTGATATAACTTATCACTTTTCGCTTCGCTGCACATCGTGCGCTAAATTTTCCGCGTCGAATTTTAATGACATTCCAGAAGTTTAAGATCTAACTTGTTTTTCCAAACTTTCTTCCCGGTTAGTTAGTAGTTACGTGTATCGATCGATCGACTGATCGACCACGAACTTACAAGTACTGAAATCCCGCTTTTTTAGTGTCTGGTCACGATAAACCACCGTTTCCCCCTCTGCTCGCGCTTCGTATTCGTGAACGTATACGGTGGCAAACAACCATTCAATAAATCAGACTGAATTAAGCATCTCTGATACTGTTTGTGAGATAAAGAAAATCCATATGGGCAAATGCTGGTAAAAAAAACACCATTGTAAATCCATGAAGTGTGATGTAGAGCAGTGCATTGACGCGACCTTTGTGACAAATAGCCTCGTTTAAAGTCAGCAATTGCGATTTTTGTTGCCCAACGGTGGTTTGAAAGCATATTACAAACGATTTCATGGTTTGTCGCGATCAAGCTTTTATCCGCTAGGAAGAATGGGAATCTGTCGTCATTGTGAACACCCACGGCGATTTGGACAACTGTTCAGCTATGCGCTCATGTAGTCTTTATCTGGGGTGCTAATTTCTTGCTTACGTCATTACTCATTGGACAACGCACAATCTTCAGGAAGTTATTGGATCATCATCAACATCATCATCATCCAGCGTTAAATAGCAAGGCTAGCCTTACTGGACACTGCCTTTTCCCCACGGTTACGTTTCTATAAAAACAGTAAATATCCAAGAGGAGTGAGCCCAGACAGATGAGAAAATATAAGAATGCTGCACTAGCCAATGCACAGAATGCAGTCTAACTGTACAAACACTTTTTCAATCATTCTGATTCGACAGAGAATGACAACACGATCGCCACTGTTCACGGTTCGTTGGCATATTCTTCAGTGTCTCCAGCCAACCAGCTGACGGGTGCCTCGGACCCCAACCACGAAGATGTGAAAAACTAATTTAGCTGAGTTCGCTGCACGTTGCCACGTCATCTGTTGGCCTTCACATGGCTTCTTCCATTCCTTGGGAGGAACACAAAATAAGGCGCGATATGGTAGACGAGTGTTCGACATACGCAACACGCGACCGAACCAGCGCAGTCTACTAAGTTTCATACGCTGAACCAAGGTATTCTGAGAGCCGGCACCTAGTGCTAGATTCCTGACCTCTGCATTACTTACCCGGTCACTTCATCTAATCCTAGTGATACTGCGTGGACATCGGCGGTCGAAAACCTCTAACAGACGAACAGCTCCGATGCGCATGCTCCGTGTTTCACAACCGTACAACAGGACTGAGCACATTGCGGCACAGTGCACACGACCTTTCAATTTCAGTGAAATATCAGGCCGATGCCACAAGTGCTTCCATCTGGCGTAAGCTGCTCGAGCCTTCTATATACGCGTGCTTACCTCCACTGCCGAGCCACCATTGTTCGACACGCAGATACCAATGCATGTGAATCGGTTCACACTCGTTAGTTCCTCTCCATCCAGTATCAAGTTCGGCACTGCTGTCGTCCAGTCCTGTAACAGCACTTTGCACTTTGAAGGTGCGAAGCACATGCAAAACCGAGCAACCAAACTCGAGAGTCTATCTAGTGCGCTTTGTACATGGTCCGCGGGTTCGAACAGACACACAACGTCATCTGTGTAATCTAGGTCACATAGTTTCCCTCCATTTCCCAGCTGGAATCCTGCAACTTAGAGGCCTCCTAAAGCCTGTCCCATCACCTAGACCAGGACGAAGTTGAACAGAAATGGAGAGATGAGACAGCCTTGCCGAACACCGCTGGTCCTTTCGAATGAACTTGATAGTTTGCCATATACCCTCACTCGACTATAGGTATGTGAGTGAAATGCTCTCAACAGGTTTACGAACTTCGCTGGCACCTCCACATTCCGGTGGAGAGCACTGAATAGTGCTGCTCTATCCACTGAGTCGAACGCACCTTTCAAGTCGAGAAAGACTACGATTGTAGGGCGGTGGTGCGTGTGCCGCGTTTCCAGTAACTGGCGAAGAGTGAATTTCTGGTGGATGTAACCTCGACCTGGACGAAATCCGACCTGCTGTTCGCTGATGTTACTCTAGCGAATCGGTGTCAAACGACTCAGTAATTCGGAAGCTAAAACATTAGTAACTATCGAAATTAAACTAATCCACGATGATTGCTATAGTCTTTTCCGTGTGCCCTTCTTGAAAATGGCTACAATCAGTGAATCCCTCCACGGTAACGGAATAAGTTCCCCGTTCCAAATATCCAAGGAGGTGAGGGATTTCATCAGAGCTTCTCCACCCAGTTTGAAAAGAACTGGGGGGAGTTCTTCGGGAACGGCTGCTTTTCCCCTCTTCAGAAGTCAAATATTCGACTCCACCTGCAATCCCCTTAGGGCTTCGACAAACACCGTCCAAGGATCCGCAGCTATATACGTCTGCCTAAATACATTAGCGTGCGACCAGCTAGAATGATCTTTGAATTTCTCTGCCCAACGGTCCATCCTTTGTCATTTACCATGGATGGGGTCTCCATTCCTATCGCACACAAATTCACTAACCGAAATTTGCCACCCACCGCTGTCGCGTATAACGTTAAATAGTCTTTGACTGTTACCTGATGCGACCGCCTCCCCCATCTCTTCGGCTACCTCAACCCACCAGTTTTCACGGTCATTCCCTAGGCTTAGGGTCAACTGACGCTGCAACTGTCGACGCATCTGATTCACTTCCTTGCAGTTAGGCAGCTCGCGTTTTTGCTCCATTAGAATTAGCGACACTTGAGAGATCCAGTGTTCTTGATGAATGCTAGATCTAGAACCACGGGCGAAGTTCGCTGCCAGATGCATAGCCTGCTTAATTTGATCCCACTGATCTTCTACATTGCTACTGGTCGCAGTTCTTAGTCCCTCGGATAGTTTCTGTTCGTAGCTGTTGCGAACAGCCGAATCAGACAAACGTTCGACAGCCAATCGGGTTTGTGGCCTGCGTCGATGGCCATTCAGCTGCAGCAAAAATCGCATTAAAACTAACGCATGGTCCGATTCGACGTACGTGGTCCAGTATGATCTACAGTTCTGGACAGAACCGCGCCAACGGTAGCTAACTGCGATATGGTCAATCTGACTCAAAGTACCTGTCGAGTTAGAGCTCCATGTCGCAGTGCGATGCAAACTGTGTCGGAAATTCGTACTAGATAGGAATAAATGATTATCTGCACAGAACTGGAGAAGTCCTTCCCGTTTTCTGTTCGCTGTGCAGGCAAGGTGCATCGCCCACCTAAACAGAACTCCGATGCACTCAGTTTTCCAAATTGTGCATTAAAGTCACCTGCTACCACTACAATGTCAGAGCGTTTGCTCTTCCGAACAAGAGTGACGAGGTTATCGTAAAACTCGTCTTTCTCCATGTCAGTGCTGCAGTCTGTTGGAGCGTATGCCGAGATAAGAAATAAACTACGCTTAACACTACTATCCTTCCGGACGCCGACAGATCAATGAAGTCTCATGGCACACAAGCGACTGTTGACTGGGATCCAATCTAAAAGGGCTGCTTCAGCCTTCTCACCCAAGACTATTCTTACACCACGTTGACCCACAGCTTGAGCTGCTTCGTCTCCTGAAGTGCGAGGAAAATATCTTGAGGAGACATTTGGCGCAGTTAGCTGAATTACTCTACTCGAATCCTGAATTCGTGTTTCACTCACGCAGCAGACATCAATCAAAATTGAGTCCACTTTCAGAGCCAAACACGCCTGTTGGCTATCCTGCATTAAAGTGCGCACATTGAAGGAACCGAGATTCAGAAGCTGACGAGGCTTGAGAAAATGTGAGCTAGCAGTCTAAAAACCACTTGCTACCCTATTTGACAATGAACCGCTGCGAGTATCGGGCGTGTTATCAGTAGGAACAGTATGAGTAGGCAGAAGGGGCAAACAGATTGGATTGGAGACAGAAGAGACAGGTTGAATAAAAGAGAGGGAACTCTGAGCAGTAGCATGCTTATCACTATCCGTCCCGCTCGATGCAATGGATGGCGTGGTCCTGATTGTCCTGCGCGACGACCGATGTAGTATGGAATTATTTGTAGGCGTGTAACTCATAGGGATTGATGGACGGGTGCAGCTAGAGAGTCCAGCCACTAAGCAGAAGAACGATTAGGGTTCTCAACCAAAGCCTTTGATTCTGAAAAGAACCTGACCGCAAGGCAGCGAGGTATAGCTGAGTGGGCGCCCATCTACTTGGATCAATTAGTCTTCCACTCGTTTTTCCGACTGAGCTGCTAACTCAGATCAACCCCCAACTTGGAGGACCAGGGGACTACTTTGTCATTGGATGGTTAATTGCTCGTTTCTGAATGGGAAATGACAGTACATGGACGGAATCTAATTCTCAGCATTGATGTTCAGGCATAACGGCCGATCAGTTCACCAAATGTCACAATGTGGTTTGCAAATAAACTGGTAGATGTCACAGGAGACAAAGATCAGAGTCCGCTTAGGTGACCTTGCAAGCCGAGTTGCGCGACCGTCTCGCTGTGTACGTGTGTCTAATTGTTATTTATGGTTGTCATTCACCTGGTTGAGCACGAGATCATCTTCGAAAAGCAAAGAAATAATAAATTTTCCGTCTCATCCTCAACCGTTGTTCTTTATTTGCCTATCTCGGCTTCCAGTATCGTTGATAAAGCTTTGCTGGAAAACTGTTGGTTGCCACGTTTGCCTTAAGAATTCCTCTTCTTTTTGCACTTGACCCTTGGGGGCGCTCTTCCGTTCTTTGCTAAACAGAACTGGAACTGATTCAGTGTTACAAAATGGTAGGAATTTTGTCCTCCCCTTTTTAATTTTAGGTAGATTTTACATCACAGGGTTCCGTCCAGGAACCTGGTCAGGAGAGTATCTAAACAAGATCATTTGTGGTCCCCTTCGTCTTGGTAAGAAACAAAGCGAGGCTGATCGTTAGACGTTGCATTTGGAATGGAATGTTTAACGTTCAGGTAGGATATAAATCCGATCATCAACAAATAGTCTGAGAATGGGAAAAGGCACAATATTTTTACCCATTCGTGTTTGAATTAGTTCTGAACATAAGCCCTTCAGCACTCGACTTAGGGGATTTTCCAAGGCTGCAATACCAGCTTGTTATTGAGTGTTACCCCCGAAACGCAGGCAAATATTCTTAGTAGAAACACCGACTGAGAACACTGTAGCTTTCATTGCGCATGTGCATGCGCCTGTGAAGATGCAACCGCGGTTGATGTTCTTCTACTTCTGTGCCATTATTGACGTTATGTCATCCAAAACCAGGATATACCTAGCTACTAGAGGGGTTAACAATGACAGTTGTTCTATAACAAAATGGTTACCCCTGCTCTGTCCTGTCTCCGTTTTACTCTCTGCTGGATCCGCGCACATAAGTTAGCTGGTACGATACAACTGATACAAACTGTCAATATAACTTCATTCACTGCGTTAGTGTTTTTACCCCTGGATTTGCGGTCATGTTTTGGTATGGGTGCTGAGGGAAATTTCAAAAAGATTTGTGGATTTGATTATTGATGAATAAGCTTGTATCTAGTGATTCCTATTCATGTAAATAAACAAGTAAAGATAAGATATACAACAAGGGGAAAGGAATGATAAGGTCATGGATTCCACGCATTATGCTACTGGATTATCCAGAAACCGGGTGTAGGATGATAACCACAGATAGTGTATTGGCTACCTCCATCACTAAGACGTATCAACTGAGGATAAATGCCCTAGGCAGACGTAGAGTAAGCATACACTATTTCCGAAAGTCCAATAGAGGGAAAGTGAGGAGGAGAACCGTGAGCACTTCCTATGCATTCAAAATTCGACATCTCATTGGTCTGGACAATTTACCTCGTATCCGATACGGCTGAGGACGATGCGAAAAGATTCGCCCACGCTTATCGAGTGGTTAGTCTCGGCTCGAGGAGAAAACAACTGTGCTCCTTATTAACCTTGATTCTGTTGTTCTCGGCCACGCTTAGCGATACTATTAGGTTTGTTCTGGTGAGCACAAACCGGTCATTTGATTATTTTACTTTATCCCGCAATAAGAAGTGAGTCAGAAAAACGTAAGCATCTTGTGAAACATCTTTTTCTGTCCCGGTATACTGACAGTTATTGCAAGCTTGTTTTGTTTTTTTAATCTAACATGGTCTCCTTTGTTATCCACCGTAGTCAAATATACTTTTGTTTAAGACATCTCCGTTATAAAACCCAGAGATGGTACTGGTGAGCCTCACTCGAAACTTGATCCCCGCTACAGTTGTGACGATGTAAACACCCGACTGTTAGACTCCCATTTTTGTGAATGGTTTGCTTGCATCGAGCACATATTAGGCGGATTACTGTCGCTTTACCGTATCGGTAACAACAGATCGTTAAAGCTAACAATTCAGTTGTCGGTCTAACCAGAGACGGGATAACTGTGGCTGCATCACGTGATTGACATTAAGTTACAATAACAATTCTGTCGGGTTGACATAGCCAAATCCGACGGAATACTGTTTATTTTTTCACATAATTGATATCCAAGGTAAAGGTGAAATAAAAAGTTATTTTCCCTATATTTAATCCATCGTTCTTCTCTGTCTTTTTCCTCCTATCACGCAACTGTCTGCACTAAAATTTAGGCACTGACGAGGAAACAATCGTGAATATTCTCGCACGACGTACGAATCACGAACGTCAAGAAATATGTGAGGCATATCAGAGCTTGTACCAGAAGGTAAGTTGTATGCGTACGCATAGTGTCAGTTTGCTCTCGTTTCAGATTTCCGATTTGAGGCTTGATAGATATCCATGTATTTATTACACTAAAATGGTTGTTGGTGCTTCTAGTGACCCCGGGCCTATAAATGTTTAAACATTTTGAAATTTTCCATTCATCCTGTTCCTCAAAAAAGAGCTATGGCCATTGTGGACATCTTAGGCGAGCTCAGTTCATTGCTTTCTGCAGAGCAGAATCCGTTGTTGCTATTGTTGTGTGTGTATGGGTGCATGCATGCGTGCGTGCGTGTTATTCCAGCAATGTTCCACACAGCGGCTTGACACTCCGGACCAAATCAATTCAGTTACCTCACTAAACAGGTCTTATAAATTAACAGAGCAGCATTCTACATGAATATTCACAATCCACCAAGTGTCTGTGTAATCTGTCAATGAAACAAGATCAGAATTCTGAAGCTCTGGGTGAACAGTCTTGTGAGTCGTGGGTGTCAAACGAGGTGCCTTTTTAAATGAGGTTAAATCTATTCGAAATTATTTTGCTTATTTGGGCTGAGTTACCATTGGGACTACCCTTTCAAGGTAACCATTCTGTCATATGTCAGCCATTCACATTGAAAATTTTTTTGCCACTGGACTCGAAATAACGGATTACAAAAATAGACAATGATCAAGATCAGTTTCGATTTCATTCAAGCTTCGGAGCGGTCAAAATATTTCCGTAAGTTTGGCCTGTGCATCCCAAACATTCCAACGGCAGTTGACAAGACATCGTCATCTTTCACTTTAAGAACAGCCTATGTTTCCGACCGGGTATTGCATGTAACTTTAAACGCATCAAAGCCAGCAACGAAATCAGTAAGGCAAACAGTGAACCAGCAAGCAAACAACCAAAAATGAAGGCTTGTGTATGCGGTTGATTCAAATCAGGCAAAACAGAATGGTGAACGAAAGCTTATGATCGCTCCCTTAAACGACATCGTGTCTTGCGTGTGTACGTTACGAGTTTGTGTGTAGTACCTGTTCGGAACGAACAAACTACAAAGTCGTACTGCACGCAACTGCGCTTGATAGTCCTGTCAAATTTGAATCCTAGACAGCTCTTTGTGACAAGTTGAACTGAAGAGTTAATATTGTGCGAATACTTCTCGGATATGCATGATGGATTGAAATTTATGTGACTATTGTGGTCGTGTGAATGTGTCAAAGTGGAGAAGAGAAACAAGCTGTGACGTCACCGTAGGGCCAAATTTTGCCGGAGTAATCAAATAATTCAGCTCGGAATATTTCACTTGCTGTTAGAATAAAGGACGATCATGACTGATTTTTGTCCATTTTATTATCCCTAGTCTCTCCGTGATGCACTGAAAGACGACTGCAGTGGACAATTCAAAACCGTGCTCTGCGAACTGGTTAACGACACTCCGTACATGCTTGCCAAGGCTCTCTATTATGCCATGAAAGGACTGGGAACAAACGATCGAGTTTTGATTGAAGTGCTCACTTGTTTATGGAATGACGAGATGCGTGCTGTCAGTGAAGCATACACGAAAGGTGGGGAAAGGGTTATGGTGCATTTATTTTTCGTCATTAGAATCTACCAACGAATCCAATTCTAGGTGAATGTCTTGCCAAAAATGTTGCGAGAGGTTATTTAGACATGGTTATTCCATCCCGTCTGTGATCTAGCTCACCAAAGAAGCAGCAGATTACTGGAATTACCGATGTGTGGAGTACAAGTGTGCTTGGATAATTGAATGACTAAATATCTGTCCCACTGACGGACACTGGTGACAGACTCACTGTGGGTCTGCTGACTTTGGTGACTGACTGACTGATTGACAGATGGCTATTGGCATACTGACTGACTGGCTGAGTGTCTGAATGATTGACTTATGAACGAACTAACAATTGGCTGATTGAGTGACTGGCTAACGTCTGTGTTTGACTGACTGACTGAATGACCATCCTGCTTGTTGCTCACCTGGAGAATAAATTCCTTCCTAGTTCTGTACATGCTGTCTAAAATTTATGGAGTTTTCCATCGAATGTTGTCTCGAAACTTCATTCAGGGGTGTCCCATGCATAAGCTGTTTTTGACTTGTTTTTCTCTTGTATCCGTGGTTCATGAATTCGTTTACGGTTGACCCAGTGGTTTACTGATGGCTTTTGCCGTGGAAATTGCAATGCAAGCACTCTGTCATTCACCTTGGAGTTTTGTAATTTTCAGCGTACCGAAACTCGCTACCAGATTTGGTGAACCTCCTTTGATACCAGCCAGTCTGGCAGTTTCATAGGTGCTACAATTGCTTTACATTGGTACAACATTCATTGACTGCATCATTTTTTCACTGCAGTTATCGAATCACAAACTTTCCGAAATAGATACGTGAGTGACTGAACAACGTTCACTCATAATGCATTAGGAATCATGCCGAGCTCTGTCATAACCCACATTTGTATTTCTGACTTTTATCGGGAATCAGTTGAATTCGTATGGCAACAGGTTGCACCGAGCCTCAAACGAAAAGCTGGGTCCGAGGTATTGAGTATAGCACGACCCAACTGCCACGGATTCAGCCCCAATCCACACCATAATTTGCTAATTTTACACAAGTTCCAGCCTAACTGCAATTTACAACAGCGCACCTCGATCAAGGGACGGGTGATTACAATTTCCAAGAAGTTTGTATTGAAAAATGCAACAAATCCTTGTTTCACAAGAAACAGGAAATTTTCACAATATTCCTTGAGTATTGTTGCGTGTGAAAATTGAGGTTGGCAGCGAGTTTATCGACTCCAATGGAGTTGGGGATAAAAGGCATTTCAGATGCCCTAAAGAAAGCTACTTTGACTGTATGGATTCCAAAATTTCATCCGAGATCTTCACCGATAGTCAATCTCATTACCAAATAAAATTTGGCATTCCTTTCATCAATAATCTAGCTCAACGCCTTCAAGTTCCTCCAACTGAACTTGAGTCGAGACAGGCGTTTACGTATTCAGTCAAACCGGTGAATTTTCAGTCATTACACATTCCACATGAAAATAAATTTATCGAATCAGCCAGTACGTAGAATAAACTTGCAAATTCGCAGAAGCGTCTCTAGTTTTCCTGAGTCGGCAAGCAGAGGAGCGAGATGTAACAAAACAAAATTACCATAAGTATGGTGTAGGGAAAGAAACTTACACTTTGCTCGAGCATAGATAAAGCAATGAGAACCTTTATGGATGGTGAATACCTAAGGATGCTGAAAGTCGAAATCCCTCTTGCAACTAAGTTACGGTGGCAACAAAAGCATTTCTGCACGTGTTCCGCGGCTAACAGAACTTGCAACACACCGGCGAATTTAACAGAACAACGGTGAATTCCATAGGGAGAGAGCAAATACTTTCAAAAATCTACAGATTTCCGACGGTATTCTTGATCAAAAGGAAAAATGTTAATTTGCGTGGACCGCAAAACCTTACGGGATGACATAACACCAACGTTGTTCGTGATATCTATGTAGGTTTGCATTAAAAACAAAACAAGACTGGGTAGATCTACTTTCTCCTAACTCGCCTCTGTCTGGTTCATCGCCAGGTGACGGGAACGAACTATCCTGGCTACTGGTGCTCAATATTTTGTACTCATGGAACATCGCCAAATGAGTGGTTTGTATTATGAGCTCTTCTCATCGACGGTTTCCAGTCAGTACTTGTCAGTGTACTTAAGTACAAAGAAAGTCAGGGGTGATAAAAGCACTGGGCCTTGGACAACACCAGAAGCAACAGAGTTTTGGAGATGATTTTCACATATGAGATAGCCACAGTGAGCATCTAAGTCAGTACTAATCTCAGGAAAGCTTACTGAGTAATATGGACAAGTAATAACTACCAAATACGTTTTTGTGGTTTGTAACCACGTTTTGGAAAACCGTTTTACGACGTGGGAAAAATGACGGGTGACTAGCAAGTTGATATGGTTCTACTTTAACAGGCTTCATGAAAACATCCTTTCACACTGTAGGCGTTGGCGATATACAAGCAATCGGGCGGTACCTTCTATATTATACTCCTTCTCGGATACCTGGGTTATCTCGGTCAGTCTTCAGGCATTAGCAATGTTTTCACTTCTTCCACAGTAGTTTGTAACCAGCACGTTATCTGTGGACAATTATATAGTAGTAGCAGTTGTTATGGTGTTATCACTATCAATATTACTAGTATTAGGACTGTGTCATCTCAAAATTTTAGGCATACGATACTTTGACAACCTCGTAACACATCGTCCCGCTTCCTTGTTTCAGTTCTGGAGAAGAAGGGAGAAAGTGAGTTTTCGTGGCAGGTTAACTGTTCACCTTTAACCTGTTCATCATGGTTTCGAACCCTGGTCTTTGTTGTTATCGACGCAGTCTACTAACTGTAGTACTTCACTAACTTATATTAAGAATATGGTTACCTTTGCTCTGAAACTTTTGTATTTTGGTGCATCTGATAGCTCTTGAAAAAGAGTTTGCAGGATACAAAAGTCGGGCAGTGATATGCGGTTATCTATTAACCAGAAATGCGCAACCTTTTAGTAAGGAGACCAAAATGTGTGACAGTGGTTGTTTTAGAGTATATCTGTCGATAGAACCAGAAATAGTCAGAACACATGCATCATGATGACAGTAAAACGTATCAAATAGTATGAAGTACTGTACAAAACTACCTATATCTAGTACTAAGCCGAACATGCTAGGAATAGTTTTTTCCAGTGTCGGAATTTGTAGTTCCATCCTCAAGAAGTCATTAGGTGATCCCGAATTCAGTAACCACTGTTCTTGATTTAAATTCTTGAAAGAAAATCCAGTGTCACGTAACTTGTTAGATTTCTGATTAGCGGACTGGAATTTTCATGTTTAGCCTAAAAATGCTTTCGCTGATTTGGAAGACGGTGGATGAAAAGTCAACATCATCCGAATAACAACATTTTAAACCTCAGCATCGTGCTGTGATATGCGAAGGCAGTGAAACAGTCAAAACTTGCTTTGATCCATAAGTTTCACAAAACATCGGATATGTTGTCATTCTTATGCTAACTTATTCACACGTTGTGTTTAAAATGTCAACAATTTCTACATCTATGCCAACGGATCACCTGATTGCCTGGTGTAAAGTCAAATTTGTGCTGCGGTATTTTCGCTTACTGGTGAAACAGAAGTGCACAAACCAACCACATGTTTTCAGTCGCGGTAGGTTGTGTGCACGAAAGACGCAAAGCCGCCAGGCAGGTAACATGGACGTTTCACGCTGCATTAACAACACATTTATTTACTTAGGTCATCGACTAGACATTTGGCTTCGTACATTCGGAGCTTTTGCCAGCTGGAACTCGACATATCATGGTGCACGACTCAGTGCGTTTTGTGTAGTCGAATATGACCTCATCTGGCTGAAGCAATTCAACAATGCTCTAAACATGACGCTTCTAATACGGAAGCGACCGGCTCATTTCACAAACTGCTGTGTAGTTCGAATAATCCGAAAAAATCCAGACGACCGATTGACGGAAATGTTGTGGCTATCGTAACCTTGAGTATGCTTAACGAATTTCAAGCACAAAAATACAAGTCACGGTTGTGCGCGGAACACCCTCCGGGGTTCATTGACCTTCATCCAAACTCAAGTGGTTTTGGGTTGAGTAAGACAATTAAAATAAAATACTTAAGCAAACAAACGGACAAACGCCACTTAACAAGAATATCAAGTTTTGAAAACAACTTTCGTCATACACAAATTTGTTTTAGGCATCTGTATAGACAGCCTCTTGCAACTGGACGTAGTTATGGAGCCCTAGCTAACAATGATTGAACAAATAAAGGAAAACTGTCGGTATCTTAAAAAAGTGCTCACTTTCGGTCATCGTGATAAAACTTGAGATGGTGTGAACAGACATCCTTCTAATCATTCTTTGGTTCATATATGTTTTTTCACAACTGCATCTCTCTCTTCTAACTACTCGCACGCACAATTATTCACCAATCATCATTACCAAATCGTTAGAATGCTACACAACCGTTTCATTTTTGCTAGGAACCGGTGAATACCCACCACGCTTGATTCAAAAAACGGAGTCCAAGACGAACGACCTCAAATCTAACACCTTAGTTATTAAGATAACCCGGCATGCTCTCAACGACTTGTTGAACTTTACCATGTGATACAGAACCTATCCGTTACTTATTTGCCTTTCCACAATCCGCTGGTGAACAGCAGTGGATTCTCACTGACAGTTGACTTCTCTGCAGAAGGTGTAAGTATGATAAGGAAACTGTGAATATAACCGGCAGAGTCTGGGCAGTTTGGCACTGCCCACGATTCCCAACACATGAAACGGTTGTAAAGTGCCTCCGTAGTTTCTTAGTGGGCAGGCAAACGCTGATATTGGATGCTGGATAATTTTGGGAGTGAAGTTTTTTTCTTATTCCTAGCACTGATCAAACAGCCCACCTCTTTAGGTCAAGTTCAAAGACTTAATCGTACTTTGACTTCGTAAGTATCATCCATTGTTCACAGTTGATTGCCGTGCGCCAGCGGTCTGTAGTCATGAAAATCAGCAGCAGATGGATGCCATACCATGTGCTGAATTATGACAAGCGGTTGAGATCTGACCCGGTATCATGATGGCTGAGTTTTCGTCTCACAACCAGTAGTACTGAGTTCACTCCCCAGATCAAACGCGGTGGATATACACTGTTGATGATTTTCAGCCAAGATGGAACAACCGTATATTGCGTCAGTGGTTTCTTAATGGTTAGCTGAGCGCTGATATCGCATGATGAATAACTACGTGGAATTATAATCCTTTTTTATTGTTAACACCGATTTATCACAATTTCATTTCGCATCGATGTGTCCAGTCGATCCAGTTGAGAATATAAAGAGGCAGATCATGAGGATAAACTTCGGTCTGGCTGCCAATAATAAGACATTGATTTATCCTAATCTATGCATTATCGTTTTTGTCACCAGCAAATGCTGAAGTTTTATAAATCAGATAAGAATTGTTTGTCCAGGTAAATGACTGCGGGTAATCAGTGACCACCAATGCATTCGTCAGTCGCTCCGTTCCGTGTACTAAACATCTAAAGTTATACAAACTAGGTACCCACGGTTAGGTTTAGATTGTCAAATGAATTCATATGCAAAATATTTGAGACTGTCTCTCACGTGACCACATTTCTTAACCGACATAGAATATGCAGTACTAAATAACGGATGGGTTCGGGTCTTGGTGGAGACAAGGATCCCTTGTATTTGAATCAATTCAAATCACTTACTTGTCGAAAAAGTTCCGCGCCATAGCAGATGAATATTTTGAGGAACAGATTCAGAAGTGTGAATGCTGCACTTTTCAACTATCTTCGGTGTGCTTCTCGACTCCACTTGAGAAGCCTCTCTATAAAAGTCGTTCAGTCCGAACTTCCAATTCTGGGACTGATTTCACATCATATTGTAAACACCTTCCTTTCTAACATGATTTATTAGTAGACACTTTATTTCAGTGGAACTACTGCAGAGTCATCATCAGATCTCACTTCAAGCAACATGCGATCATGCCATTTCAACTTTATAATCCACTTAAGTCAGAGATGTTTCAGGTTAACTTGTCCAGTTGTGTTTTCCTACCAAAAGTGCACTACCTCCTCTCTAACCTCTTCGTCGTTTTCAACTCACACTCGCACCATTCCTGATCCCCGTCCACGTGCTCCGCTGCCCAACAGATACCGAGCGAACCTTACGTTCCGATATTAGCAAAGATACCAGTGGAGATTTTCAGTACGCACTACTATGTTTGGTTGATGCTCAAAGAGATGATATCCCACCACTCCAACTGAAGTCCGTGCATGACAAAGGAGTAGAAACCGTTATAAATCAAGAGTTGGCCGATGCCGATGCCAAAGAACTGTTGGCTGCTGGGGCTTCGTAAGTTTTCCCTTCATTCATACGATATCCGAGCGTTATTTATAGCAAACTGGCTGCAATGAATGAACGGTAGCAGATGTCATAGATTATCAAGGATTTCAATCAATTGTGACTCGGACCTCTTACGCCAGCAGCGGCGATAGCATGGGGATATCGTAAATTTTCGAAACTAAATAAGATTTCATTAATAAACTTCTATCATCCTTTGCAAAACCGAAAGCCAATTCGGTTTTGGACAGTTATCTACCTTTCGGGACATATCTGTTTCTGGATAGTTTTCGTAGGATATATCCCTCAATTAGTTTCTGTTTGACCCTTTTTGTTAGAAGCTTGGCTTTGTGGACTATTCAAGAATACTCGCTTACAAAACTACATCCAGTATGCCTAAAATATATCGATTCAAATTGCTGGGATAAAAGACGGAAGATGAATCCCGAGTAATTTACTTTTAATTATAATTAGTATGCTACTCTAGGTATGACTTATGTGTGTTTTCCATCGTTATTCATTTATTCCATAACAATGTACAATAATCTTTTTATATCAGAGCAAAATGAAAAACATCATGTGATATTTATCTGCTCCGCTTTCACCTAAACACTAAGGCTTAGTAATTGTTTCTTTCTTTCTTCGTTTTCCGCGGATTCCTTTTGAGAGTTTTTTGCCATGCGAGTTCCCGTGGGAACATTAAGATGACGTAAAATAAAGATTCTTGCCACTAACGGTCTTGGTTTTCCCTGGGCTTTCTATCAGGAACCTATTCATTATAATTGTCTAAAATCCAGTATTGAAATTACACCACATCGTGTAGTGCTCAGGTCCAACAAACCGTAGAGGTATGCTGGCCAAAGTATGCGGTACATTGTTAATTGCTCAAGGCGCGAGTCCCGGTTAAGCACAGGAAAACGGGGTGAAGATAATTGCCATAGCAATCAGATAAAAACTACTCGGTGGTTCTGTTTTTTTAGTCGCTCAAATCTGTTGCTTTGCAGTTTTGACGTTTGAGAAACGATAACTCCACTAACGGTACCTGTGAACTTTGATGACAGTGGACTGGAGGGAAAAGATCGGCTGAGTAGGGATGAATTTCCTGTCGTTTGAGGACCACGGTTAGAGGGGTTGTCCCCTAAATAAATCATACTTCCTTTACTCTTGATCCTGAGAGGCACGATTCTGAATGAAAGAAAAAGTGAACCAAAATACCAATTGTTGAAACTTTCCAGCTTTAAGTCCCGAAGGCACGATCCAGTTCAGTAGAAGACTGTTAAGTGAAATGTTAAGATGCGCAGCGGGAAGGGCAAATCGCGGGAAGTGTTTCACGATAAAGTTCTCGAGGTCTCCCCAATAACCAACTAGTGACACGAAAACAGCGTGGCAGTCTGTCGCTCTTGGCATTGCCATGTGACTGTCGAGAGCTTGAAGGGAATGAAAAAACCTCATGTCGGTCCCCGCGCAACAGTCACAGTGATGTTCTTAGGTCTTATTCCTTGTGCACTTGAACCATTTTTATCTTTCTTCCATGAAATACTGTTTCACTCATCCCCCTTGAGAGAATTGTGAGCACACAGATAAATCCACTGACGTCACCGGGCTGATGCGATTCACTCCAGCCACTGAGTACTTGCATCCTCATTAGCTGAAGGACTGTATCAATTTGAGATTGGCGTGCACAATCAAAACACAGAAAAATGACAACAAAACACCATCCATCTCAACGGTGTCAACAGCTGGAGTAGCCATCGGTGCTCGTTCTGGCTTTATAACATTTTTAGCTACCTCGTCATCGGACTATGGCTCGTTGCGCATAGTCTTCTCTTTTGTGTGAAAGGAAAGTATACGCCATTCATAATTTCAAAACCATCCTGTTGACCGCGGCACATATCAGCGCGATGAAATGTGCAACTAATCACCGGAACTATTTAAAGGGGCTCTGCTTGACAAACAGGGAAGAAATATTGTCACGCACGCATGCACAGCCTGCAACCGTATTGAGCATGTAACAACATGCTCAAGAAGAAAACAATTGGTATACGATGCAACTGGAATTTTTAGTTCAAATCTGATTACTAGCATATAGCGCGGAAACGTGCGCATTACAATAAACGCTTTCAGCAGTTTGCTCGGGTTATGGCCATGGAATATTTCACATTATACTTTTAAGTAAACAAGATGTCTTTCATTCACCAACCTTTGAAAGTCGTTTGGTGGTCTTTGATTATGGTTAAGCTGTTGCTGGCTATCTCCCACTAGTCCCCGTGGTGTTTTTACCAATGACTAAAATAAACACTGCCCCGTTGAAAGCAGCTTTCAAAAAAATTCACACCAGGCTGCTCATTCACACCACTAATTCATGTGATTCGTACGTGGTGTGCCTGTTTTCTGTTTGGGTTGTCCGGGAGTGTGTTTATTCTATTATGGTGTGGGCTACTAAACAATGGACAGATACAGGTTGCGATCTGAATAATGCTGACACGTAAAGTTTCCCCCCGTAAACAGTGTTGCTAACTATTGAAATAATTAGACTTGCTTCACTGTTATTACATGCTTCTAAAGAATTATAAGCATTGTCTATGTTGGAGCTGTACTCCGGTATGCGGAGTTCCAAGCGCTCACTCGACGGTTTCCATGCTTTTAACCGCAAATCAAATGTTCCAAATGCATAACAAATGGACCACAAAGGGAAGCAACTCGAAATACCCGTAAATTTGATGGTTCAAAGAGTTAATGTCTACATTACTGAGAGTTTTAAAGCATGCTACTAGTTCTGCGGATACCCAGGTCACAAACTTCAATTTTCCTTTGGAGGAGGCAGCTACAATGGCTCCGCATTTTTAAAAAAGGTATTCGTTTTCTGAACGGAGTTCAAAACTCTAGTTAGCTTAGAAGACGCCCTCCTATTACAACGAAAGAAAGATTGCACCAAGGTACCTTCATCGGAGCTTGAATAATGTGACCCACTTGGCATTGAACAATATGAGAATATTCCACAAAATAAAGAATGCGTTCAAAAAACCTGGTCACAGCTGAAAGTTGTTTGCTGACTCTTACTAGAAGAAAATACGTGAATAGAGTAGGAATAAGACTCGCGTGTCTTCAAAACCTGGGCGGTTTCCATGCCAAAGATGAGAAGGTAAGCTCCAGATTGCGAATTTATAGATCGAATGGAAATCATTTTCAAAGCTACGCGGATTTCATGAACACGCTCTCTGGTAGCAGCACATTTACTAGGATTCACTTCACTTCAAAGCCATGCTCATTCCATGTTTATGCTTCATACAGCTGTTCTATTCTACTTCCATCTTGGGTTTGCCCAATCCATTTTTGCGGCAATCTTTAGTTTTGGGTGATATGGCGATTTCGTAAGACCAAACTTTCAGTGTCATCTGCATCCCTCGAGAAGCACTCAATAGCCACAGTATCGCTCCATCAAAACGCTGTTTTACTAAGCGAAACGCAATTTTCGATCACATTTGCGTTTTTTCTATATTAATGCAGTGTTTCGGCGATTTTTAATCACCTGCCTTTCCCCCTCCATCGATTGTATCGATTTCATTCAACTTTCCGGTCGGAAAAAATTGCGATATGATTGAAACAGACGGGTTGGAACAAATGAGAAGCGAATCACGCGCGTTATTTGTGGTCGGACTCCCTTCCAGTTGTGCGCAGCAAACGACGCATACTCCAAGGTACCCATTTATGCTGACCGACTTGTGTTCGCGCTAGTCTTGTCAATTCGTTGGATGACCGACAGACATGCCTAATTAGGTTTGTTTGCATGTTGGCTTTTGCTACTTATTAGTAGCGAAGAGCAGCGACATTTACATCTTAATAGTGAGGTGCCCGTATAGTTTACATCCATTTCCCGATGACGCTCGTCTCAAACTAGGAGATGGGCCACGAGTATCCCAAGTAAAAAGGAGAGAGATACAGTCAATATGTCTGTTTCCCTATGCCTTCTTAACATATTGCATTGGAAAATTCCAGATTACTCAAGTGAAGTGCACAAACCGGTCTGGTGCACTACGCCACCTCCCGCGTTATTTCGCAAGTACCTCGAAATTTTTGGAAATTATATCAAACATATTCGAAATTGGATAAGAAAATGCTTCTATTCTAAGGCGCTTCTAAGGCGTACATCTGCTGGCAGATTGTAGAGCAATGCATATATAATTAGTGCACCTTACCGAACGTACGTTCATATATGTCCATGCGAGATGGATCATGTTTCAGACTCATGAAAACTAAAACTCAACTCGTCATTTGAGTGACATTTCCAAATGTTTTTGATATACTGGCGGATAATTTTGCTACAGTTCCGAAATGACGTGAAAAATGATATGGTTCACATATGTGCTTCAGTGACCATTGTCATCAGGGCTATATGACTAATTTGCTTCAGAACTGTAAGCGCAGAACGTCGACAAACCCATCAACCAATCAAATTAGTTGTTAGCTTTTTAATGTGTCTAGTATGTGCCAGGAATTTATTATTTTCGGTCATTCGAGATGGGGAGATTACCCTATGGTATGCGCATTACTTCCAGCTGCTCGGCCGTACTTTTGCAAAAAGATCCTGTGTCAAACATGGAAAAAGGAAACTTAGTAGGCATTTCCACACAATTATCAACTGCTACCACCTAAGCTTAACAAGCTTTAACTCAGATTTCTATTAAAAGGTCTATTACCTCAGCAACACTTGGTCAAATTCAAACTCACAAGCATAGTGCGCGTGCCACAACGATAATCGCTGGAAGCTGGCAATACTGAGTTGTCGTGTTGAAGCTACCGTATAGTATTTGGCAAGATGAATATCGCCATTTACGTTATGATGAAAGTAGGGCAAATAAACGTGTCGAATCAGAAGCGTAACTAGATTTCGGTTGTCTTTTAGCATTAAAAAATCACTTTCTGGAGAATCACATGGTTATTTTCATTTTGTCTACGTACAATCCGAGCAAACTGAACGTGAATGCTGGCTTTGTTTATTTGTAGCTTTTTGGCAGGTCCCTTTTGGATGATATGACCTCGGAGTTGTCCGGTGACTACAGGAAACTGATTTTATCTGTCTGTAAGTCAATTGTTTCAACATACTTCAAATGTATGGCTTTCTAGTGTAATAAAGCAAAGCGCTGAAAATTCTGACCTACACCACTCTCTTTGGCAAAGAAGAATAAACAGTTTCCATGGCTGCAATATAAAAATTTAAACAGTGGCTTTGAGAAACTAAGCAAATATTTGCACCTCATATTTTTTTTAAATTTTGATTGCAATGGCGCGAGCTGAGACTCAAAATCATGCTCTTTTCGAAACACATTTAGAGGATGATCATGTCGATTGGGTTCGATGCACATACTGACCAGAACTTATTTGCTTTACATCTTTAGGAAAACACTGGTGCTGACACTCAGATAAACTTTATTTTGAATGTACATGCGTTTTTAGGACTTTCAAAGTCAGATATCGTTTTTCAAGACACATTTTCAACTACTTAACAATTTCACAGGGGACGATTTAGTTTCCTCTGCGTGAAAAATCGTTGTCAGCGCTCAGAAATCTTACCCACATCGCAAATGACATAAGTGATCTTGTTCTGGAATAGTAAATCTGGAAAAACTGAAAGAAACGTGTATTCAAAATAGGTTTTGAGATCGATCGGATTTCAGTTAAATGCATGAATAATTGATTAGCTGGTTGACTGGTTAATTGCATCTTACATTCATTTATTGATTGCTTTCGCATAGTGAGTACGGTTGAGTCAGTGAGAGAATGAGCTCCGTTTTTGAGTGGGTGAGTGAGTGAGCCCGCTTTGTGGGTGAGCTAACTCTGTGAGCACGTGAATGATTAAATCAGTGGACCAGCTAGTGAGCGAGTGCATGAATGAATGACTGCGTGAGTGAATTTGCTTGGTGAATGTTTGCTTGATTTGTTAGAGGCAAGTAAATTCCGTCTGCGATTTAAGAATTTGGTGAGTGGGCGATTGAGTGAGTTAATGACTTCAGTCCATACATTTTTACATCCCTCTAAATAGGGATTTTCCCTTTTGTCCGGTGATAAAACATCAGGAAACTTTCTTTACATTATCATGCGGCTTCTTTTTAAGTATGCTTGTCTGGATTGATTGCCTCTGTTTTCAGTGCGTTATGCAATCGACCGTCCGAAACTGATTGCAGAATGGTTACACGATACAATGCACGGCTTGGGCACAAAGGATTACGCATTGATGCGTTTGATCATTACTCGATCTGAGGTAGGTTCTCACAATGCTCTTGTAATATCTCCTGATCCTCATCGATTTGTACATGCAAAATCAATGTATTGCAATCAAATTCTAACACTTCTTTTCGGTGGAGTATACTTCAGGTCACTTTCGGTATCCACCAAAAGCTTGCTGAATTGCAATAAAGTGGCAAAATTAATTGGACTCGTTGTCTGACATCCGCGGTTTGTGTTTCACCTTGTCACTGGAACGAATTTTGTTACTTCACATGGACGGAAATCGCAGGCATCCTCTGAATGTTATCAATTGTTTCCATGGCAGGCGAAAATCTATATTTAAACTCACTCCTGCCTGCCAGAAAAACACCCGTTCACCCACACACGCGCTTGCCAACTTAATCCAGCGAACAACTGAAACTTGTCGTATTTCTTACGTTGTCGAATGCAGGTTGATGAAGCAAACAAAACACAGGTGACGTAAGTGTAAAACTGTAGGCCATAGAATACTTGGGTGATATCAGGTTTGTTCAAAGGAAGCCAATATAAAACAAAGTTAACAACTTCGTGCTCTGTTCAACAGTAAAACGGTCAAGTGAATTCACAGTCAGCGTGTAAAATAACTGAAGAGCTGATATCGGTCATCGTCCGGCGACAAGAACTTGTGTATGTGCTCATGTAAATCGCTAGTGTGGGGTACAAAATCTATCAAACATAAATGATTGATCACAAGCGAATGAGAGACTGGCGTCGGTTTATTATAGGCGTACTTTCGTGTTTGCGCATGTCATATTGATCCTTATTCGACGGTCAGTGTCAAACGTAACATACAGGACTTTTCAAGTAGCTAAAAATAAGTGACTCAAAAACTAGTCGATCCGTTAAACATTTTAGTGCCGCGAGAGTTCTAATCAGATTTTCTTGTCTGGACATGAAGCGCAGTTGAAGAGACGGAATGATTTTTTATCGAATATTTGTCTGGTAGACTGGATTTGTTCAGCTACGTGCACGTGCTTTGGCTAGTCTATTAAGCTGAATTTTTGATAGATTTGAACCACCCAAACTACTTTTACCGATCACCTATCGTAACTGCACCTCAAAAAGGTCGGACTATTGCGTCACTCTCATCCCGAAAGTCCACTTCAAGCAAATTTCGCTAGACTAACTAACCTTTTGATTATTCGGGTTGCTAAAGATGACTTAAGTAGTTTATATTAAACTAAAGACGGTCGCCTCCGAGTGTTCGTCAGGAGGTGGAACTAGCAATATAAGGACTACATATTCAAATTCCGTCAAATAATTTCACTGCAACCCATTCCTAGTCCGATTGTAACCATGCCTTCTACTTTCTCGCCACCCCTTTTTATTGTTTTTTAATGGCACTGCACACAAAATCATACGTACTCATATGTGCGCCAATATGTGCAAATACACCTATCGGTCCGTGCGAAAAATTCACATCAATTCAGCTCGATTTGGCCACAGTGATGGACGCGTATGTGAGTCTGTTTAAGCGGAACCTACGAGAAGAAGTTATGGGCGAGACGTCCGGTGGTTACCGCGACGTATTACTGTCGTTTCTGGGTTGTAATATAAAGCCAGCGAACAACCTGTGATGATAAGTTACTTGCGAACTCACCAACTTTTGAAACTTGCGCCGCTTCGTATGCTTTCCTGTAACTCATTTGCACGTTCACCAGCTTGCTCGATCTGGCTTTCTTGTGTGCGAGTTATAGCACAGATGACAATCGGTATAACATTCAATGTACCACGCCGCATGGTGCTGTGAGTTTGAAATTGTAGTATGTGCGTACACTGGCTTTATAAGTTTGTATGAGGTGCAATGCATACAAATGCATATTGAGCGGCAGACATATGCGCCCTCGTGCACTCGGGCGAAATTCCTATTACTTTCAGTCCGAAAAAAGTTATTTAGCGCGATTTTTCCTTGCCGTTCCATTTTGTCTTAGCTACTTTCCGTTTTACTTACCTGACCTTATTTCTGCGAAATAATAAAGAATTTATGCTTTTCGTAACTGCATCACACCGCACCATTACCTGATCACACTTTCACTATATTACTGCTGTTATTTCAGTTTTTCATTCCTTCATCTTTTACTTCGTATTCTGTTCTATGGCTGTTTGTTATGATTTATCATCTTGTACAATTGCAAATTTCTGTTGCGATGCACATTTCTGTCTTTGGTCCCTTACCACGTTTGCCCTGATTTCACCGTGCAGCGTTGCTGAGCCATACCCGGTGAGCACAGTTGAATAGGCTAGCTGTTACATTCCGAAGTAAAACGACAAATCAAACCAGTACATGTATTTTACACCTTCTACTCAGACTACACTCCCAAGTTCGGGTGAAATTTTGCCCAATCGATAAAGTTCCGCGAGATGGTCACTAATTCTGATGAAACTTATGGACACATTTCATAAAATGTTCTCATGGTTGGTGTTGTGGAAGTTGTGAACTGACAAAAAACATATTGATCTTTTAAATACAGTTCGCCGGATCAGTGCAATACACATGAAAGTCTTAGCGGAATTTCGTAACTTCCATCCATAGTCTTAATAGCGGAGCCCAGGATCGGATTTCGGGCCCATTGTAAATGGTTATGGCCGATAAATCACCAGGTTCACTAATCCAGCTTGCTGGATGATCTTAGACCTTAACAAACTGTTTTTGGCACCACGGGATGGGTCTGGACAATCTGGTATTAATCACTTCTGTCGTAGAGAGGATTACTTATCTGATTCCTTGGGAGCGGTTGGTAGGCGCGCAGTAGGCAACACAATAGTCCATCTCGCTTTAGTGTGACTGGTATCAATGGCATGAGGCAATATCCTACTAGTTACCGCCTTATTGATCCTTCCGGAAGACAACTTAGGGCAACGTTCTCGAACTCGATCAGACAGACACTAAGTTGTTCTCCCGATGTATTCCACTCCATAGTAGCAGGAGCGTATACAAACACAAGATAAAATCGAGGATTCAGATAGCCTTGCTCTGGGTTGTATACACCGCTAAGTGTTAAGAGTTAGCTGAGGCTTTTGCACCATACTGATTATTTACTGCCTTTGATATCCTGCTGGTTGATGCCTCAGCAATTTAATCTCCCCTGTATGTCACAGTCATGGACTGTCTTTTTTGGCGCTTGAGTTTACCGGGAGCTTGCGTGTTTTCTAAAGAGCCTACCTAAGTACCCATTTTCTTTGACTGAGTTGCAAATAGTTTGAAATTTTGTCTTCAGAACATATTTGGTCCGCCCCGTTTGCCGGGGAGCAAACCAGGTTTAGTTTTTGTGGCGTAGAGACAAAACTGCTAGAGTGAAGGTACTGCCCTACCTATGTTGATTTGAGATAAACTCTGTTTCATCGACCCACCTGTGTTTCTTTGGAGGCAAACTTCAGGAGACGGATGGGAGTGATTCTGTTCCAATTCTAGTGTAGCGATCAATACCCCTTGAATAGACCTTTCCCGTTCTTCCAGAAACGGTCTGTCATGACTCTATAGCGTCCACAATCTAAGTTCACCGAGACAGTGGAATAAACAGACTGGATTAGTGAACCTGGCCATTCATGGGACAAAAAACCATTTACGATAAGATCGAAATTCAGCCTTATCAAAGCTACGGATTGAAATTACGAATTTTTAGTGGGATGTCCAGTCATTTTTGTCTGTGATGCTCTCATCCTGTTTGCACAATTAAGCGGCAAATTGTGGAATCCCCATTCAAACAAGAAGAACTTCAGTTCGTCCCGAACAGTACGGTTAAATATGGCTCTCTTCGGGGTTCATGTTGACCCATGGTGAATCTCCTTCTGAAAGATATAAATCGTAGATATACATGAGGCAAAGTGATCGAAGTCAGCGTGGCAGATTTGCCGAGTAAGTGATTATCTGTCTTGGCTATTCTAAAATAAATGAGTGTATTTTGGGATTCACATACTGCACATTACTGGGGTATAGATGCTGTTGGTTTTTTCAGCGTAACACTCAATTTCCAAAGCTACCCCAAGTATGTCGTTCTACTCAATTACCAGAAAAAACTAATATCAGATATCTAAAAGCATCAATTCAACTAAACCATTTTTATAAAGCCTCGATTGCTCCTTACGGCTCTTTGGTGCTCCAAGTAGCCGCTTCACGATTTTGACGTTCAAGATCCCAGACAGCTCTTTGTTCTTTCTTCGGGTGAGCAGGATGTTATCTAAAGTGAAGTTAAAATGTTGCATGATAGTAATTAAATGATCTTGATAAATCAAAGTCAAAAAAGTTCATGTGGCTTGGCAACAAAAGTGAAACAGTCGTACAATTAGTGCTTCTGTGGTTTCTGATGGTGAGTTGAATGCCGATCCTACGCGGTGAGCCATCTGACTGAGAAATCGAACGATCCACTAGGCAGTAGTTAGAATGCTGTCAATGGAACTTTTGTACGTTGGCATCTGAGAAGCAGCATCTTGTATTCCTCAAGCAAAAATAAAACGTTTTAACGATTATTGGCCCCAGCAGAATGCACACTGCTTCATCGTCAGTCCGTATAGGTGATGTTGCTCCGGGATCAGCAAAGGCGTAAGTGCGCGGAACAGCGAGTTCTCAGGGACATGCAGCGGGTGTACAAAGAAAAAATATTTAATGCTTAGATGCAACCACAAAAGCATCAATGATTTTGGAACAAAAGCATAAAATACATGCAGGCTAGATAAAATGACAAAAACAGTAAACATTTCATTTAAAAAAGACCACAAGTGGGAACGGAGTTCAAGTTGAACGGGGACCGACCAGCTTGCCAGGTTGTTGAAAAAGTTCCTCAAACAGAGCATCGGAGTTGATTTTTTTCGACTAAAAATATCCGACAATCCCCGGGAAAGTTCGTGACAAGGCGAATTCTGACCGAACAAAATTGACTTAATAAGAATTCTACTTTCCAGGTCTTCGAGGAATCCTACATAAAAGAAAATTCAGATCCGGCTGCTTTTAAGAATGCATGCACGGTCTCTCAAAAGTAACCATGCAATCTGAAGCTTCCTCTGTGAGATAGCTACTAACAGGTATCCTTTCCACTTTTCGTCTTCTAGAGTACATTGGTAATGGAGTAATTTTACATACATGGAATTCTCTCATACTTATCAAGGCGGAATGTTTTTTGTTTTAATAACTCAAAATTCGTAGTTTATTTTAGTCGATCGTGTTATACCGTTCGCAGTACAAACACTATTGTTACTTCGTGTTGCTACGAGGGAGGATTGACAACCATCAGTCAACCGTTCAGGCAGTCGAGTTTGTAAAACAATTTACTGACGCTGATGAGGAGATATTATCCAACTGTTCCAGAAAGTATTCCACGGGGAATTTCTAACTGTCGTTAATGCGAATGCATTCGTAGAATTGTTAGGTTCACAACAAGACAGCGTTCATTTATTGCACCCATAATACGAGATGGAACCGTCCTAATTGTCAACAGAACCGAAACCAGTGTTGTCTTTACCTAGACTTATTAGGACACCCAAGCAAACGGGTGACTCAGGAAATTTTCCAGTGCTAGGCTATTACTGCTAAAACCGCCAGTGTACATGCTATCGATTTCTTGGTCTTTCAAGATAAAGGTCGCGAGTTCAAATTTTTCCACTCCCAGTCAGCTCCCCCCAAATGACAGTCTTCAGCTGTCCAAACCCATCTTTCAGAAGATCGTTTACCTTGTCACATCAACAAAAAAGATTATATGACGTTAGAATAAAGAAAAAGGTGCATTCTTATTGCTATATGGTGTTGAAAGCGATTTTACTTGCAGGTGCCCGCAGTATTGACCGTTTGACATCGCAGGTAACAATGTTTATTGAAACCCCAGGATGTTGTCAGCATCTAAAGCCAGCCCCATCCGGAATTCAAACACTGCTCCAGGGATGATGACTTTTATAAGGCCTCACGCTGTACATTGCCGTCTGGAAAATTCTTCTTACGAGGGACTGGACAATTTCGTGATAAATCAGACGTTGTACCGCTTATACCAAAGAATTTATGTTAAATTCATAGAGTTAAACAAACATTCTGGTGCTAGTGTCACTAATGATAATAATATTGTCATTAGTAGTAAGATTAATAATTCTAGTACCGCGCCAATTTAATAATTAGCCAGGTCCCGTAGGCTGTTTGTTCTGTCTCCCTTTCTATGGTCCTAAGACTGAGAGAAAACTCATCGGCGACGTCGATTTCCATGTGGTTGGTGCTTTTGCTCAATTATAGTGTTTTGACTGTAATAACGCAGTACCGTGCCGTTTTGTCGCGAAAAGAAGCGTCTAGGGCTATTTTGACTAATCCATCAGTGGCAACTGTAAACCGAAATCATACACATCAAATTTGTGCTTGGGCATAGTTGACGAATCTAATCAGAATCTAGGGACAGGTTGACTATGTAAGAAAACAGTTTTGGTATTGACTGATCGGGAGAATGTAATACTTCTGCATCAAACATTACCTAAGAATTTAGGTTTCGGAAGTTGGAACTTGTGATGACACCAGTTCAGTGTATCATTGGAAAAATTCAGACATCTAACGGGTGATTATTCCACAAAACCCAGTGGAAAGGTGCTCAAACTTCATCAGTCTGTTCGGTTGCACTCCTGATTATCTGGTCGGTGATATTTGCTAGCAGCTCTGTGGTCGTTTATCACGGTTACGGCTCCAGAAGATTGGATTATTTGTGTTTTGTGGCCGTAGAAAAAACAATGAGAACCCCACTTGGTGTTTTCGACTTACTTTGGTATCTGCAGGTGTGAATGGACGTGGGGGCATCAGTGGACGATTGATCAGCTGCCTAGAATACTGAAATTTACTCCACGAAACGGCATTAGGTCACCTTTTTTCCATGTATTGTTAGTATATCTCCTCTCCATTTTACCCAAAACCTGAAACTTGGGCTGCGGAATAGTTGCCTGCTAGATTCGCAAAGTAACTGAAAGTGTATGCAGGTAGAAATTATCATAGACAGCGCGCTAAATCCATGTTGAGTGTATCCAAGGCCAGTTCAAGTGGATGATGAAAGGAGCACATATAGCAAAATGAGTCGTCCTTTCCTTGTGATTGGTTTATTTGAATGCTTAGGCATAACAGTTCCACATCTAATTTGCCCTTTTTCAAAACAATCAGTTTGTATTTCACTTGTCTTTTCTGAATTAATCGTGCGCATTCCTCCGCGTACCGTTCACTTTATTCATAAAACCAATGAGCCGCAGATCTGCCTACTAATGTGTCTGGACTGTTCACTCTCGTTCTGACGTGTTTATTACCTTTACCAACCCCGATTCTCGGTAGGCCAATAGGAAACACTTCAGGAATCATGATAGGGAGCAATAAATCTTGCTAAACGAAGTAGAATGGGGAACGCAATTGTTCTAGTGTATGAAAATCGGAAGTAGTACTTCTGTGCTCTTCTACCAATAGCAAGTCGAGTCATTTTGCTTCCTAATTGCAGATAAGGGACGGTATGTACTCTCGAATACAAGTGCTTTTAACGTCCGTTTTAGCTGCCCTTTAAAACTTCTCATATCCTTGTAATTCCTTGTGTTTGATATTCACAGTTGTGTACACGGAGTACTCTAAAAGTATTTTGTGCTGTACAATTTACCTATTCTCGCTTCCGTGCTCGGCTTTCCCGGCCTGGTAGATTTCACTGAAACAGATTGCACACAAGTGAGAGTTAGTCTGCCTACACTGTTTTTCATGCGCTCACAATTTAACCTGCTAATCAGTTTATGGACTAATTACGTGCATACTTATTACGCCGTTGCCTGCTAACCCGATGTAGTATTAGCACTTGACATAGTTGTACTGAATTCGATCAACGGTATTAAGACATAGTTGCGGACTGCCACGACAGTTGGCAGAAAATTTGGTTTATTTGCAAACCGTGGGCTTGTCTATGAGATACGAGGAGCCTTGTTGTCGGAATACCTTCGGTCCCTTGGCACTTGGGGCATGTGTGAATTTCTCGTTCGTGTACTGCCACGGTCCTGATTGGCTAGTTGTATTTACGGGCTCCACCAAAGTTGTACCGGAGTGTTTCACATGATTTGCACATAGGCATCATATTGGTAGAAGGACTGGCCACGCTTTTTCATTCTAGGAATAAACGTAATTTTATTCCGTAACAACTTTATCACGCTTGATATGCTCAGATTTTGTATTTCAAATGGGCATGACCAGCCTACTGTGATAGATCAACGATGGTCACCGATTTGATTCCTCCTTCACTACATCGACTGTTGGACGCAAAAGTTGACTTAAAATATTCCTACCAGTTGTGCATTCTGACATTTTTGTGGTACTGCTAATAGCTAGATTATTCAATTGTTTGTTTCGTCCTCAGTACCCAACCCTGCAACCAAATTATGCTGCAAGCAGTACAACAGTGTGCGGATTGTCTACAGCCCATCGGAATAATGTTTTGGCCCCTCACTCGGCTCCATTCTCGAGCCAGTGAACACATTCAAGAAAACACGAAAACCGAGAATCACGTCGCAGTAAAGCATTAGTCATTTATCAGTCAGGTACAGTTGGGGATACGCCTATGGTCGTGTGTATGCACGTAGATAAACAGGAGTGTGAATCACGCAACATGGGCGGCAGCTTTAAGGCAGCATGCACGCCTTAGGTTGATCAAAGTTGAGAGCCCGGGCAAGCTTCAGGACAGTCAATACACGATCTGAAATCAGGAAAACCGACTAGATTAGATACAACGGCGATTGGCTGACATATATTGACCAGCGAAAAATGACGATATCTTTATGTTGGCATTATAATCTGCACTATTTGAGCCTACGATTTTATATGCACATCACACATTTTGCATCAGATACGTTAAGCGCCTAAAGTAACGGACTCAGTCAAAACCAGAAATGAATCTGGAACAAAAACGGTATTAAAGGGTAATCGAGTAAGAGAGCAGACGCCCGAACTTGGCCAACAGTCCGAGAAAAGTTGTAGTGAATTTGAACGATCTGTTTCAATCAGGTTACGGACAACCGAAGGCCCACAAATTGTTTCCGCTAGGCTGAAAATACTGTACCGTAATCATCCGATAATCTGACACGAACAACCGCAACCAGGAAGCAGTCACAAAGAACAAAATGACGTGACCTTTAGAAAAACTATTTGGCGGACCTCAGAGGTTGACCCCTCAACCGTGTGGTATGAATGCCAAAAGAGGATGTGCAAAAACGAACACGAACTCGTGGACCACGGCGCATAGCGGCTTCTTCGAAAATTCAGTTGAATGAAACGACAGTAGATCAGGTATAACTATGTCGATCAGTGACCAGTTGCTTGGTTCCCTTCTAAAGTTGTACGCAAGATCTGGAAAATGATTGGAAAGGATTCATATGAATCCGTGCTAACTAATTTTTTTAGGTGTTCTTTTCTATTTAGTTACAATACTGAGGTATGTCTCCTGATCGATACTTTCCGATCGGTTTCTTGATTGATTTGATCTGAAATGGAGAATAAACAAAAAAACAATCATGAACCGGGGCCTAGTGAGGACATGCCCCACCTTCGCCCTTACAGGATCACCAACACATTATCAGTTTGCCACATTCCGGTTACGGTGCATAAGTCCAAAGCGCGCGGCACCACAAATACGCGGAGAACGGAATCACGTTCACATGCTAAGACAAACTGATGCAGAAACATGTCCGATAGTGAAAACCAACCAAATAGGCAGACAAATGGGAAACAATTGCAACAGATGGATTGCGAATGGATTTTCCGACGTACACATCCGCGGGGTGCTGAGGATTGTGTGACGTATCGATTTGGGGTACTGATGCATTTCTGTCCGCAGTAACGAGTAATGGTGATGGATTCTGAATAACAGCAAACAAATCTGTTTCATTGAGGTGTATTCTTATTTTTCCATTCTCGCTCGAATTCATTTCTTCACTCGCCTTTCCACCCTTCCAAACTATTGTCTAGTGTTCTTTCATCCTTTATCCCTTTTGCGTTTTTATTAAAGAAAAGAAAAAGCATACCGTTATCGGAAAGAGGAGCGCAGCCAACAAAGGGCTTCCGGGTGAGGAATTTGGTCGATGATAGGGGGTATCGAACCCGTTTCATTCAGTTGGACTGCTGGATCGCCGCCGGTCATGATGGCCCATTTCCCCCATTCGCGTTCGCTTAAACTTGATGACTGAGGTTACAGATATCCATAGAGAATAAAGTTAGTCAAACGTGACAACGTTAAAGAAACCGACCGAAAATGAGTCGCCTCCCTAGTGGCTGTTTCTAACATAAAATTAATTCATTTAGTTTGTGACTTTTAGAAGTGAATTTACCCCGAGGTAAATGACGTGATATACAGCGATCACGCGACCGTCAAAAATATTAAAAGCATCCGAACGTCAAACACGGGAATGGACTGTGAGGTGCGTACATGCATACAAACATGCCTTCATACACACATAGTATACCTATACATACATACATACATACATGCATACATACATGCATACCAACAAAGAGATAATCAGGTTGATGCCCCACTGTAGCAGATGAAAATCCACTGCTGAACAACTATAATACTTAAAGATTTGTTAGGCAGTTCTTTGCCGGAGGCGAAAAGATGCCCTCGTTGTTCGACCACCTTAAATTGAAATAAAAATTTTCAACCTCAGAGAGCTGTTTTGGCATCTCGATCGAAGAATGATTTACCAAGCCAAGTAGATCGTTCCATTCATGCTTCATCATCCCGAGACTGATATTCAGTAATCATCTTCCGGAATACTTTTGATACAGATGACAGGTGAGTACCAGTATGTAAGCAGAATGAAATTGTTTATCACATGTGTCACCTGCCCCCTTTCGGTTCGTGCGGAATTAAGCAGCGAGTTTCATCTTTTCATAACTTTAAACTGGCCCATGCTGGTCCACCCAAGTTGATCGCAAGATAAATTAGGAAGATACTAATTGAACTCAAACCTACGAATTTCATTGACATCTCTGTGAACTTCAAATGAACTGTGAACCTTTGGTTTGACAGTGAATATTGTTTCCTTGTCAGGAAATATATCCTGTAGTTGTTTTGTTGTGGCCCAATTAACTCCCTGGGTTTATAATATTTCTTCATGGCATGAATAGTTTTGGATCTAAATTTCACTGGTTTTGAACTCCCACACCAGTGGGTAACAATGGTCAGTGAACCCTTGTTCTACATCATTTTACTCATTACTTCGGGACTGTCACAATTATTCAGAGTCATGTAAAAATAATTCAGAAATCTCATTCATCTGGGTTAGTACAATCTCATTTGCATGCATTTGAAATTTGACCCATTTTACATGGGCACATCTTTCTATACTCGTTGTAGTGTGAACTGATTATCCGTGCATTACTCTAAAATCTGGGATCAGGTGTGTGCTTTCTAGGTTTTTTGAAAAGGGGCATGTTCTTACCTAATTCCGCGCACTGCTAACATAAGTACTAATAACTTTGATTTAATTCTGAAATATTGAAGAGACTGGTTCATTTCTGTCACCGTCGGTTGGCAATCCTTCGGGACCCACCAATCGGTCTTGATTATCCCGATGAAATATGGTACAACTACTGTAAGATGATAAAGACAGAAGGAAATAGAACGGTCATTGTTATTGATTATTGGTCACGTAGATCCTTTAGTATACTATGAATTACGTTTTCTGGCGGAACAGATAATATGATTCCCGAACCGGTCGATTTTGCGCGCACAAATAAGCCAACAACCTTAGGAGTGACTCAGGTGCAGATTTGGCCCTTCTGCTGTTCGTTAGAGCGAAACAGTATATAACCACCTAACTCAATCGTTCTGGCCCATCTTACAATAATTCCTCATTGGACTGTGTCGAGGTTTCGTATGGCAATCTTAACTGGCAATATAGGAAGATGCGACTTTTGCCTGCTGACAGACTGAGGGCGGGACTGATCTGGATGAGCAAGTGTCGGTCACATTGAATAACGCCTTATTTATTGTCAGACCAATAGTTAGTCGACCTGAAACTTATACAGTTGATGCGTTGGATGGTTTCCTGAAAAAAAGACGATTGACACCAAAATTTTCCCATTCATCGTGATCAGATTGGTAGTTCAACTATTTTTTTATTTTCTGTCCGACTTTCATTACCGTTCAACTGGGACGATTTCAGATTGATCTCGGCACAGTTAAACAGGCATACGAGGAATCCTATGGAAAGTCTCTGGCTGACGCCGTGAAAGGGGACACATCAGGCGACTACAGAAAGGTCCTTCTCGCAATGGTGGCATGAACTTGCATTCGCTGACTTCATCTATCATAGTTATCTTCTGTTAACCCGATTCCTACCATATTCTCATTCCTAAAAGCAATAAAGCTGAGGACGAGTCGACCAGCCGTTATTCTGTCCACTTTCCGATTGTTTTTTTCGTCTGTTTTGGTTTTCACTTTGCTCCGACGTGTTTTGACCAATATACGCGATGCCGTTCAGACAGATTCGGCAACATTTTATTTTTATTTCTGATAAAAACCAATTTGCTTCCGATGCTCTCTCATCGAATTGTGTTAAAATTCCCGAATTTTCTTAACCTTTCATTTGGTTCCCCTTGGTTTTCATTCCTATTCTGTCGTGAATGAGAAATTGGCCGAGTATCGCAGTCGTTCTTTGTTCGAAGTCCTTAACTAACCAGTTCGTGAGCTGGGAGACAGCAGATTGCTCACAATCAAATGTGTCTGCGACCGTTCGATACACCCCAGGATGCCATCGATCCGTTCGAAAGTGTCTGCCTTTGCGCGTCAGTGGAATGAAACGATAGTCGTGGCATACTTCTAATGCCTTATTTTGTTCTTCGCATTTGCATCGAGTAAAATAGCTGTCCGCTCAAGCAAATTTACTGTCAGTACGGGTTTTGCCGTCTCAATATTGACGGATTCTTCCATATGCAAAGCAATTCACATGACTGCGCGATTTTTGGACGCTAGCCAGGAATGCGCATGCATTTCGACGGTTGACTCAGATTAGACTAAGACGCTACCACTGGACAAGTAGAAGGGAACAGATTCTCAGATTCTCAGATTCTGTCACAATCCCTGCTTGATTAGCAATCATTTCTAGGTACAGTGGCCGGATTCCAGTTTGTTGGCTGAAAAAATATTCCTAAACCAAAAATTACGTCGGCTGGATTGGCATTAATTTGGTGGGGTGAATAAACCCTCAACCAATTGGAATTCGTGTGAATAGTCCGCATTCATTCGATGGCATGGACACAACCGTTTCGGTTTTGCAACCTCTCCCCTCAAAGGTTTTACACCATCGCTAATTATGAATGGAACAAAAATAACCACACAATTAAATTCTCCCGTAAAGATTTCGGTAAAATTCATGTTTGCATGTTCCCTCAGTTTGTGTGTGGTCACTGGAGTAGGTTTTCAGATGAATGGTGAAAACATGTCACGGATGGGAGCAAAATGATCGAGGAAGATAGGTCCGGAGTGCGTATCAATGTGAAAAAAACGAAAGGATGCCCTATGCA
Organism: Fasciolopsis buskii; assembly: GCA_008360955.1. Classification (NCBI taxonomy): domain Eukaryota; kingdom Metazoa; phylum Platyhelminthes; class Trematoda; order Plagiorchiida; family Fasciolidae; genus Fasciolopsis; species Fasciolopsis buskii. The sequence continues at coordinate 88,011 of LUCM01003393.1, forward strand.
AAGTAAGTCGATTCTATTTTATGGAAGTCAAATAGGTACGAACCTTTGGTCATGAGTTGAGAATAACCCAAGGAATTACCAACTGACTGACGCTGACGCTGTATATTACCATTATAATGGAAATCATGGAGCAGTGTTCTCCGTTTATTAAGAGCCGGAGATTGAGGTTTGGGATCCTCCCGTCTCGGTATGGGATCTTTGCAACACAGTTAAACGGCAGGGTAATATAGGTTCATTAATGTATTTGGTTCTTAGATTATGCTGCAGAGCGCCTGAACTTGCGTTCAGCTCCAAGACTGAACTGCACTGACGTACAAAGACACTCGACTTGGGATGAGTCAGTAGTACCATGAAATGCCTCCAATGCACTCCCATTTGATGGCACATCTCCCACTGTCAGTGAAAACATTGCCAAGAGAAAACAGGGCGTAATAGGACCGCAAAGCCGAAGCGACAGTCTCCCCAACCCCACCTAGGGCAGAACAGAACAGAAGACATGTCGCACTGACATGGAGTTAGGCACCATTAACTGATCGCGGCACCAGAATGTTTTTTGCGTCATTAAAACGGAAAGATGAGGTAATCCCAGGCTATGCTCTGTACGGATTAGGCTACTTTGGGAACTTTATTTTCAGTAGAGCTTAACAAATGTAAGGATAACCGAAGCAGTTTCACTTTTTCAAAAGCAGTGGAGCCTCCTCATTTGCAGTCAGACGCTGTTAAATGAAGAACTTCAAAAACCAATCAGGACAGTAAGATCTAACGACGTTTTTTTAAGAAAATATATAAGCCGAAGCAGTCGAACGAAAATCCCACGAGACCTGTCGTTAAATTTGATGGTCGGTTAACCATATCAATTATAAATGGGTTATGTTTACCTCACCGCGTCATGTATCGGATTTTTTTCAGGTACGTTATTGTGTGTCATGTTTTCGAATCAAACATCCCGGAGCGATCGCACTGTGCATGGATGTGTTAACTGTAAACACTTGTAGAACGCTGTCTGATTCACCTCTAATCCACTACCTCGAAATTGACGAAACAATTGTCCCGGGTATAAGCAATGAACCGTCACAAGAACCATCTGTGACGGTAGGGTGAATCATTTCTACTTTCCGTTATAGAGTCTCTTAGTATAAACAATCTCATCTCTCACTGAGCGTAGCCATCATAACTTACATTAACGAAGATAAACTGGTCGCCGCACGTCCAATCCAATTTTGTGGATCAGTCCAAACAAATGTTCGGGCATCATACGGAAATATTCTTTTGAAATACTAAAGGAGGTTAATATACTGTCGACCAGTATGGCTTCGGATATCCGTCAGTTTATGCCACCGCATACCCTGAACAATATTTGGATGAGAATTTCCCTAGTACAAGTGAAATCCATCAGTCGATTCCAACCGGAATTCGTTGATTCTTCATTCATGCATTTTATTGCAAGCTGAGCAACAAGCAGACAACAAACACATACAAAGTCCGATCGTGGACGGTCTGTTTCGACGATAGGACACCATGTAAACAAACAAGACCAAAATAAGCGAAGAAGCTTTACAAAATAAATCCTCACAAAAGCACGACCTAAGTTCCTTTGTGAAACTGCGTCTCCAAGTGCCGTTTGAAATAACAGAAACGCACCGAAGATATGCCAGACTCTAAACATAGCCAAAATGAGAGGACATCTGTCGACTTCTGGTTTTGTGGCCAACTTAATGGGGATTTGAATGAGCATAAAACTCTTAGGATGCCAGTGGAGGAAATTAACAAAATAAAATCTATGGCAATCGCGGTGAAAGAAACGGCCTTTCAGTTCTGGTAGCCGATATCTACGTTCCTAAAAGATCCTAGTTATACTTCTCTTTGAAGGTCAGTCAAATGATACCCTGCAGCGCAAATATTCAGAAAACCCAACAGTATATCAAAAATCAGGTGTAGAAGGACCACTATCTGGAGCACCCGTGCACGCTGTACGGTGCTCTAAAGTCGGACAAAGGATTTCGGTGATTGTTTTATCTTCCACCTTTCTGAACACAGATACCTATCAGTAACGCAACGTTGTCCATGGAAGTAATAGTAACCCGATGTTTCAGTCGCTGCGGGCAGCCGTCCTCAAGGAAGTGAAGTAAACGTGTGCTCATAACTGTCTCTATCGGCGATGTTGTGCCACTGATAAACACATGGGGCATCAAATTTTCATGTATTCCGCATATCAGTAAACGGCAACTCGCTGCCACCCAGCTGGTTACGACACATGACCTAATGAGACCTTATGTGATTCAATACCAACCGACTTCCCGAGTTAAGTTTGACAGCTGCTTCCGCCCAGCAGGGGGCCCTAATTGCTACGCGCCTATACACTGTTCTTATGCTTCAAAAATGGCATGAATAAGGACAAATTAGATGTGGTACTTTTTACCTGCTGGGTTCCCTGATTGAAATTCACCGTTACCGAAAGTCAAGTCACGGCCAACTAATGTGTGTCAACTAGATGATGGTGGTTGATTGCAATAGGATTCGAACCCCCGAACTTCAAATTAAAAGGCCACCACAATAGCCGCTTGACCAACTGACCCAAGAGGACGGGTACTGTCAACATGTTAACATCGTCCTACATTTTTCTTAGGAGCTAGTTCCACACCAAGAGAAGCAAAGATATCCGCTTTAGTTAGATGGCTTGCAGCTTCTCAGATGACAAAAACCTGTCTGTCAGGCAACATCTTTTCATTGTCAAGATAGGGTCAGCTCGAGCAAACGGAAATATTGCAGCTTACGATCCAAACGTGAGAAATGGATCTCGATCGCACCTGGACTGGAAACGCGCGTTGATCACCGCGCCCATGAATGGCATGTCGTGCCTGAGCTGCATCAACTGGTTATTAACTTCCATATCTCAGGGATGAGCAGTACTATAGGTTTGTTGCTTTTAATGAAGTCACCATGTTGTTTTCCGTAGAGGCAAGTACGTTGCTCGATAGAATCTCTGAGACTCTTAGCTGGATTCACATTCGATCAATGGAAAGGAAGCATTGTGGCTCTGGTAAAGAGTAAGGACCGCAAGCCCCAGAGAAACTCATGTATCTGCAGATACCGACGCATGGTACAGCCGAAAGGCACTTTGGTAAATTCGAAACGAACGCAATCAGTAAGGCGTGTGTGAGTTCTCCGCGGAAGCGCGCTTATGTCTGCTTTAGACTAATCGGTAAATCGGCAGAGAAGACCGTAGCAGAGTATGAAAAATGATGCGTTTTTGTAAACCTTGCGAAAACAGTCAGATTGCGGGTTGAAATTGTAATCCACCGACGTTTAGATGATTGTGTGTAATTTTTCACAACGGATATTTTTGCAGCCGATTGGGTGACTAGGTAGCTAAAAGCAAACAAAACTTGGTTATATGTGGGCCCCATCGATATAACGAAAAAGTTACCGATTATCTGTCAAACGATATTATTTTATCGGAAACAGTATTGATGAGACAAACTAAAGGATTTCCCGTCATGACTCATCTCATTCTCATAGTTCAGTATTCCCATCATTTCATTGATCTTGTAACAATGCTCAATTTTGTTACATTTATTCCCACCCCCGGCGTTGCGCCGTTTCACAACCCGCATGCACCTGCGTTCACCTTTTTCACCATAACAAGTGCTTAGACGGACTGACCTGTTCGTCATAAGTTATTTCTCTCCGACCCATAGATTTCCTCATCATAACTTTTGTGGCCTGGAGTGCAAACGTTGTGGTATCGCAAGGTTCGCTCTTCAAAGAATTGTTCAGTTGATTCAAGCTGTTAAACAAGTTCGAAATTTTAGTATTCGCATTTCGATATCTTGAAAACGCTTGTTGAAATTATTGTTTTCATTACACAAGTTCCTGAAAGGCATCTTAGAGAAGGCAAGGGAAATTATCTAGTATTGTCGTCCCATCAAACAGGATCCAGTGGAACGACACTTGTAATTTGTGCTTCCAACATCCGCATTCGTATTTGTCCCTTGAGGTAACATTTACACATATGTGCAAGCATTTTGATGAAATTTAGCGGGAGGATGTACTCAAAGTGGGAATGACGTCACACGGGAAAATTAGACGGTTCAGTAAGGAAGAACGAAACATACGGGATGAGAATTCTCGCACACATGGCTGAGAAACGATACAACAGGGAGAAACGGTGGGTGATAAAAAGCCGAGTAACCACGAGGAACTCTGTGGTTCCGTCAGAGTTGTAATGCTTCACAATCGTCTCCATGCTTGCCCAAAATCGGTGGAAGCCCATGAAAGCCGACTTTGCGGATGTCAATTGTATAGTCCTATTTGCCATCTTTGCGTTGATTTACAGCATTATTATCTGGAAATCACATGCATAATTCCCATGAAGCCAATCGCAGATTGCAAAAATGAGCTCCACAGACGGTTCGGCCCGCATAAAGGATACCAAATACAGCAACCACTAGTCCATCTTCACTGCAGGCAGTTGCCATGTTAGACGTGTCACACGCGGGTTCTACCCGCTGAACTACCTCGCTCTGGCGAAAGATGAAATCATTCTCGGCCTACAGTGCTATAAATGTCACAGAAAGAACTGGAAACGATTTAATGGATGTCTTTAGTTAGAGGAAACGTTACGTCTTGGTTATGCGTAATTCTATTACAACAAATGTGCCTTAATTTTCTGCTTGATTTCTTAAAACTTATTTCCAGTACGACTGCTTATTGTTCACAGTCCAAACAAGAAGTTACCCATACAAATACGTTTAAACAACTAAGGAAGCAACATTCTGCGTAAGCCATTCGTATACTAGTTATTTTTTTACTGCAGAAATTCGTGTACAGACCAGGCGCCACCGGGATCATGACGAGGAAAAACAGTAATGAGAATGAAGGAACAAAAAGAAGCTGTGTAGAATTCATTGCACATATGCAAGCTCTTCCGGTCCCCACGTCCACGTCATTGGTTGTTAATTGGGGTTCCTGGTTGAGTACTGAGTTGAACACCGCCCAGTTCCCCAAACAGAAGTAGAGAGTTGACTTATGGAAATCTACTCCGAGCCCCTAACCAAACGGTCCAATCTACATGGCAATAAGACAACTTGAGGGTCTCGTAACCCACCGGAGGCCGGTGCCTGAATGGTCATAATCACCTTGAATGGAGCCAGACATTCCGCGGCCCTGGAACACCCCTTTAGTGCATACACGGTACCTCACGCCTCGCGCGCCGACCGCATTTCATTCTGGATCACGATTTAGCCATCTCTCCTAGACTAGCCATCAGAAATCAGTCAACCCCGGTAAATAGCGTCGAGATTCAATTACGTCCTTGCATTTCGGTGAAAACACCTCCTCAGTGCACAGGACTTCCGCAGCAGAGGCTATTTGAGACAAAGATCATTCGGGAACATTTCAAGAGGGCAAGTAACCTGAAACCATACACAATGAAATCCTTTGAATAAAATCCATGTCGATCTTGGGTAAAAAATCACTTTGATTGTATCAAACGAAATATCCCCAAAGTTTTAGTAAATGGCAGTCATCTATCAATATTCTCGTAAGAAAATAAGGTGGCAATGGTTTTCCGCCTGTTTTTTTTCGACCTGACAAGCAGTACCGTTCAGCTGCCTTTTCTTAAGTGCACAAGTAGACCTACCAGTTGAGCCGCTGTAACCGTCGGCTTTGCAGTAACTCTTCTGGTCTTGGTTGCTATCTTCTAGCATTGAACGAGGGCAAAAGAAAAATACAAAACGGAAATGCTTCGAATGCAACAACCTCACTTCCTGTAACATCCAGCCATGACACATGAGGTCAGAAACTATCGCGTTTGAGGATCTCATAGTCCCTACCCAGCAGTTTAACTCGAACAATCTGGGCATTCCAAGAATCAGGGGAATTAGTATTCTTTCAGCACGCTGCGAATTGATCACCTTCAATAATATTTCAACCATTTACTTCCTCGAAAAACAGCGTACACTAAGTGAGTTAATATGAAGGTATGCGCAACATACTCCAACCAACTTAACCCATTCAAATTCAGCGCCAGTTCCTTTGCCAGAGTTCTATGATCCCATAACCTACACCCAACCTCAGCACTGCTAACGCAATTCGCCAACCGTACGCTAACAATACTGCGAAGGAATCCGTGTTAAAGCGCCGAAAATCTTCAGGTACTTCTGTCCGCACCGGTCGTGTAGGAGGACCGATCATACTCCTATAGTGTGAATTCGACCTTTGGTCGATGAGCTGATGTCGAGCCAAAGCTGAAAATATCCCAAGGTGCTGAAAGCCAAACGAGCATTCTGTTTACGTAAGAATGCTTCATTAGACCAACAATTTACATGCAACTCTCCATATAAGGAACCTTACCTATTTCGTCCAACTCCATGACAGCAAGAACAAAATCCGGATTTAGGCTGATCAAGTCCTGCAACAGAATTTTACATTTCAAACTTGCAAAACCAATCCCAAACACACTTTCAATGTCGTTCAGACGATCAAGAGAAGCTAATAACTCAGCGGAGACTCATCATCGGGGAGACTGCAGACCACGAACTGCGGCCTTGGCCCAGCGGATGGTCTAGAGACTTCATAAATCGACAGCCATGAGTAGTCGAGACTCTACTCCAGAAATAGCATACAAATGTGTAATAAATACTGAATAAGTTAAAGGGTTATCATCGTACTTATGGTTGAATATTTGACGACGCCCTCCACATCTGGCAAGAGTGCATTTCATTCTCAAGTGCACAACGTTCTTGAAAATCCAAAAGTCGGTAGGATTTTGACCAAGTCGATCCCACTCTAACTTTTATGACTCCCACACCCGTATACGCTACGCAAATGAGAAAACTGTTGGCCCCTAAAAATTGCATCACGTGAAAAAACTGATGGAACAAGGATTTCAGCCCCTTGCAATTAAAGTAATTAGCGCGTAATCGACAGATCAAGACCAGTCCAAGTTGCCTAATCCTATAGGAGACCTTCTTGTTTTGCATAAAACCGCCTCACAGCCGATAACCACTACAACTCCTAAATACCCATTTACCCAATAAAAGAAAAACAAAAACTTGTGATGTGTCACGCTTCATTCTGCAAATAAGAGCACGAGTGAAACATTATTGTCACTGACATGATTAGTAGTAACGGTATTAATAATAGTAGTATTGGTACTTGTAGTAGTAGTCGTAGTAGCAGTAATGGTATCTGACATCACAGTCAAAATGTCGTAGAGCTGAGCATCTGTGTCGTTCTCAGCACTCAAGATCTTTTTTACTTAGATCAGTCGACAAAAACGGTAAACTTCGACGGACGGGAGACATGGATCCTTCATAAACTTGATTTGCCTGCATGCACGTCTGTTTGTGTGATTAGGGTGGGCGAGCACGTAAGCGATCCAGTGCGCACGAAATTCTATTGTCTTGACAACCGTGCTGCTTGCAACAGAAATTGTTACTTACAATCAGTGAGTAGTATGAATACGGATGAAGAAGACCGTCAACCCAGGTATGACACGAAAGCTGACAAGCGCGGAAGCAAGATGGTGATGGCACATGAGTTGATATAAATGAGAAACAGAGGAACAGAAATAAATGAGAGTTTTGCACTTGCGTGAGGCATGAATTGACAGGAATTTCAATCCATCAAGCTATACAGAGAAAATAATGCCCCGTCGGTGCTTCCAAAAACAAGAGAAACCCGAGTGAATGAGATTATAATATCGGGATTGGGATACACGGGGCCGCTGGCACCTCCAGGATGGTTATAAAGTTCAAAATGGAAAGTTTCAAACGAATTAGTGTTAGCTGTATAAACCGCGATACTGGCAAGCTTCAGGAGCGCCAGTAAACAGACGGAAATTCGAGCCGATTAACTGACAGTTCAATTCAATACGGTGGATCTGTCAAAGCGAAACAATAGGAAAGTTCTTCAACGTCTGAATCTCGGGTGGCAAATGTGTGTGCAAGCGCACAATAAAGCGATCACGTGTGTCTGAAAGGCTAAAGCCAGACAACAAGTTAGAGAACGGCTGAAAGTTCGAAATGCTCAAATATAATGGAATGGTGGGGTGGGAGACTGTTTGTTCACCTTTCGGATTTGTTTCTGCTAATGCTGTGCTGTATCTTGTAGGCAAGACTGCAACCAAACGACTTGGAAATACGAGAGGATTGGTATGACAGATTTGAGTTTTATGCGCGACGACGACAAAACAGAACGTACTTCGCGAGGTGTCCCGACAAAGTCGAGCGAAATGTGAAGAAAACAAGTAAGTCAATATGATGACTGCGTGATTCTCGGGTGTGACAAAGTAGCAGCAAGAACGAACAAGCTCCACTCCTACGAACCAGTGCTACCAGAATGCATTGAAGTGTTCATTCCACCGCTATGGTTGTTTGATATTTGCTTATTGATTCGTGCACGCTCCTCCGGAGGCAAATTCGGCCTGTTGTATTTCAACCACGGAAGGGATTCGTTGAAGATCTACACGCGAATTTGATAGAAAATGATTAAGTGCAAAAGTAGGATTAGGTTTGAGCAGTGGGCGGGGAGAACGTAATTAATGTTCTAAAAACGTGTGCCTGGGTACACAACGCGAACCATAAGTAAGACCGAGGAGAATCGCAATCTATGTTTCGGTTGATTCTGACCGGAACCCACTATGCACAGCCAACGACCAACTTACCCGTAAAAACTGAAATTACTTTACAGCTCTCTCATCTCGATTACAAAACATTCATGGAAATCAACAGCCATAGAAGTGGCACATCAGAGGCGCTACATGAGCCATCCGAAACCCGGAGACCTGGTGTTAACGTTAGAAGAGACATTTCAGAGTTAGTCCAAATTATCTCGTAGGTGCTCGACTTACATACGCCAACCCCAGGGTGTTCTTTGTACACTATGAGGCAAAGTGAATAGATGAGCTTTGAATTTGCCCTCACGGTTTTCAGTGCTACTGTGTGACAAGTAATTTCGAAATCACTGTAATATTGTCCGGCAGCCACTACCTCGAATTAAATAACTTGGCGATAGTCATGTCAGAAGTGACTGTTCCGGTGTGTTAGCATCTGGGATCAATTGTCTTAATAATGTCCTGGTCATCCTATTTCTACAACAGAAAATATAGCAAGTAATCAGCAGTGCTGCAATGAAACCTATCGTTGATCGGCAATCAATAAGAAATACACAAAGAGAGCCATCCTCGCAGGTTTATGAGCAAAATTTCGGTGCTACTGAGGTCACGTGTAGCCATAAAATATTCGATTTCAGTGTTGGAAAACCATTCGTCCCTCTTTCGTTCTACGCGAAGGCATAGTTATAATAAATAGGATGAACCTTTATTCCCAGAAATCGACTGCACCTCGATCTTCGTCAGACATGGATGTGACCAAAGGGTTAAGAGAGCAGTACTTCCAATCAGTGTGCGGATGATCCTGGGCATCACAAATGTGTCTGCTTGTGTGTATGTGAAAGACAGAAACTGTCAGACAGACAAATGTACCGAGGGCATCTTACTGAGTATCGGCCTGAGACAGGCGATTATTCGGATATGATTTCCTGACCATTCAAACAGAGTCGCGGCAGCATAACAGACTGAAAGGACGGTTTTTGCGCACGTAACGACGGGGCACATAGGCTAGAAATAAAGATCTGGTAATCGGTCACGATCTTCAGAAACTTGCTTCATATTTCGTACCAAGAAAATTTGCTCAAGTGAAAAATGATCAACTCCGGGAAACAAGCCGAGCTTTTATAAAAAAGTCAATTTAGTGTCTTAATTCCACTTGAGAATGGAACGTTGAGAACAAGAAGACCTAATTTCGTCAAATGGATGACACACAAAGCATGGAAGAAACGACTTGACTTTGACCGCCATAAATCGAATTCGGCCTACCTGATTCGTCGATCGGATTAATGCGAAATAGAATACTGCAGGTATAGAAGTGCCAAATAGGAGGGGACATCCAAAACAGCAAGACCGCACCGATGTGGTGCAAAGTAAGACATGCCTTTCGACAGTACACGAACAAACATCAGAGGTGCGTTGAATTTCAACTGTATGACAATAAAAATTTAAAATTTTTAGTCGTTGGGACCATACACCCTGCTTAAACGAAAAATTGCTTGAAGTAGAACAAATGGTACCTAGTGTCTGATCTAGATAGTTCCGTATCTCCCGTCACACATGCAACCAAGTGTCATGCTTGATTGACTGATCGACCGATCAGTATCGAGGAGACCATACAAGTAAGGAGTTCACTCCAATTTTCCCAACCAAGCCCATTTCGCAATTCCACATTTCAGTTTTGGGTGTTTCTGCACATTGTCAATGAAAACAAAGTGAAGTAGATAGAAGCGTAAAAAGTTAATAAACATAGAGGGGAAATTTGAATAACAAAAATTTAGTTGGAGGTAAAACGACTGACGAGGCTTACAGCTATTGTTTGAGCTGTTCAGCCAAATAAAACTACGACGTACTGCACAAATTAAATTACAGGATGAAATGTTGCTCTTGAACTAAGATCATCAATTTATCTCCTGTTATCTCTTTTGTCGTTGTTTGGTCTGTGATTTCCCTTAGAGTAGTCAACCAGGACGCAGTAACACAGGAGACCAACTAAGCGTGAAATCAGCAAACGTGCAAATGAAATTGTTTTCATCACGAAAATCGGTCGGTGGAAAAATGTCATTCTGACAGGGCTCGCTAAACAACCGACATTGTCACATCTAACGGACGTTAGTTAAGTGGTCAGCAATACGACATTTTGACTTGAATATGGCGGGTTCGACTCCTTCCTCCACATAGTGGTCCACAGTTTGCCGCAGACCACAGTCTGAAAATGGTGTGCTTTGTAGTTTCATTAATGAGGGAAGTAAAAGATAGAAGCTACAAAATAACCGACCACATATCACGTGACAGACTTTAAACAAAGCTGACGGTTTCAGGTTCTAGGTTCAGACCACTAACCTTTCGGATATTGATGTCCTACGCGTCAAAAGTGGCAGCTGATCCAATGATTTCTATTCCAAATTCATCCGTAATTCAAGCAACAATAAGTCCTTTATCTCATACCGCTTCCCCACCATGAAGTGATTCCGAAAGTCAACTCCAACATCCATGTGTGAAAGTTACGTTCTAGCTAGGATGGTAAAAAAACATCGGCTAAAATCACGAAGGTTGCCACAAATTAGCTCCAACTGGTTGCTACAGTCGATGATACAGAGCCCAGCTGGTTCTTGGCTGAACTACAAACTCATTAACGTGAATAGAACGAAATTCGAATTCGATAAGTCACTGTAGTTCGGACATGTTCGTGAAGAGCGAAGTGGAACAATGACGACCACGTTATGCAGATCAGTTTTTGTTCACAAAACGCACTGAGGTGACCGATTCTTACACTATGAAACCTACCCAAGACCGTCTCAGAAGGAGGAACACATTATTATCTAATCAAAGGTCCTTTGCATCTGTTATTTGTTGATCAGAAACCATGACATTGGAATTTAAAGAGAATTCACTAAGTACTGAATAGTAGTAACGAGTCGAGTGGGAACTCAGTTCCCCACGTCAGTCCAGGTGACAGCAAGATTCAAATCTATTAACCAGCTGACCATTGCGATAGGAGTTTAAATTAGCAGTACTAACCGGAGTCACTGATGCACTTGTAGACAAATGTCAGATAGTCTCACGTTTGCGGCTGTGAAGAGCAACCAAAAAGCGAGCAAAGAAGCTTTGCGTCGGTGAATTCGCGAGAAGACAACCGACTTCTTCCGTGAATATCTCGATTCTGGAGGTGCAAAGTACTCGCTCGACATTGGAGTCGGCTTCATGCGTATCCACACAGGCAATTTAAACTAATCAGCAATCACACAAATTCACTTTGCATAAGATAGCAGCGGATACTGTACTTTGAAGATTTCCTATTTCTCTAACTTACAGAGATAACGCACAGTTCATATCAAAACTAGTCCCACATCATATTAGCGCCCGAACGGAAAGTGAATCGCACAGTTTTAAAAAAGGCATGAAAGAAATAGACCAGCCGGCTCAGTGAATACCATATGCACTGGGTTTAAAGGTGGCATGCATAAGCTCCAAGGCTGGATGGAAAAGAAAGCAATTTTCTACGGGGAAGTAGTACAATATACCGTTTTTCGCAGTCATTTCGATTTTATTTTGATGATTTTCGATGGACATACTGGCCGACCCAAATGCGCATTCTAACTTATTATTGACGTCGAAACCTTGATGTAGGAAATCGTTCGAAGAGTAGCTTCCGAATCGAATTACATCTTGAGAGGAAAGAAGCATCTGCTAGCAGCAGACATACTGCGGATTTTGTCGATAATCTTGGGTCCCAGTAGGACGAAGACGGAGAAGCAAACTCACTTGAACATCACCGCCGCCAGGTCGATGATTCGCATTTTTCAGTGATCCCACTTTCGACTTTGCGGTTTTATCGAATTCCAGTTTATGTGTGATAATCTACCGATATCCAGAGAGTAAAAAAAGAAGAGGGCAGGACAAGAATCGCTCTTATTGTGAGATTGTTGCCTGAAGTGACGGTTACAGTTGGTTGTTAGATTGCCCAAATTCAGAGATAGAAGAAAATGTGTCGATTACTGTAAGCACACATAGAAACACATTAATTGCACGAGGTAATTCGGACAACATGCGAGTTAATTCACAACTTGGGTTGAATAAACAACTAGAGCTACGAAGAACAAGCAATAAAAAACAGGTAACTTCGGCACCAATCGATCACGTGAGGATATCTGATTTTTTAGACTATACCATCTCAGCTAACAAGAAATAAGGAAGAAAATCCATCAGAAAATACACTAGCTGACCTTAGGAAAATCAAAACTGTCACTTTCAAATATCCGAGTAGAATTTACTGCAACCTGGTCAACTAGGATCTTCATGACCCCGTTCTTGGAGAACTTAAGCCCAACCGGGGACATTACAACTTGTGCCAGGGTTCAAACACACTCGTGGGGATGGAAAATATCCAGCAACCGTGACTAATCACATCATCTGTGCACATCGAGTTTCTTCAGATCACGGGGCTTACTGTATTCGGCTCGGTGGAGCTCCTCGCCTTTTGGGAGCGGTATAAAACCGGTGAAATTTAGTCTCCTAATTTCTTTTGGATACCCAGTTACTGCCTTAAGACAGACCACTGGTCTCTCAGTCACAACCAACATGGACCGCAGGTGGATGCAATGAAACGGACAAATTAAAACATTCGCATGCATTAAATGTTTCCGGAGTACCAATATTCGTTTGTGTGCTTCGCGTCGAAATTACTGGTAACCGTGCGAATTGATACTACACTGAAAAGTGAGGATTCAAACGCAACTGAACCAGCGCATATCCCGTGTGTGCGAAGAGAATGGATTTGAAAAAAGGGAAAAGATATAAAGACTTACAATCAGATAACGCAGTATGCAATCACTTAATACTACAATCCTATGACTTATCAAAGGCATTACAATTAACGGACACATTACCAACTGAGGTTTAGTGTGTGTGATTTTGAGAACAGAGTTTTAATCGATTCCACTCACAGTTAGCGCACCTTATCGGCCAACGAATCTCACCGATAAGCGGCTAATTTTCGCACATTCTTGAGTGCGCACCCTTTGACTGGCTGTGCTACGATAATGTCATTTTTTTCGTTATTTTCTTGTCGGATATTTGGTTCGATTATGATCTCCGTTCGCCACTACAATCGCTCAGAATTACTTTTGTTCAAAAACCGTATCATTTCTCAACATGGTCTAGGATCACGCATTGCTGCGCCCCGAAGATCTTATCCAGTTAAAAGAGGCACTCGTCCTGACTGGCAGGCAGCTTTTAAATGCACCCTTCCAGCCAAGATGCCCATTCAAGCATCGTTGAGTACCAACACCCGCTCTCTGTTTACGAAAATGTCGGATCTGTCCCTCACACTTCAATTACCGATTCATGTTCACACTTGTGTCATCTACATGCAAGAATCGTAGCTGAACCCGGATATCGCTGACTCATTGGTTTCGATAGACAGCTTCAGACTCCATCGGCAGGACAGAGTTTCGAACAAGAAGAAGATTGGAGGCGGTGTGGTAACATACGTAAATTCCTTCTGGTCCGTCATGTCCGAAGTTATTATTACGTACTCGCTAAACGGAATTGACAGTGCTATCCTAGGTTTTCTCGCCATACCAGTACAATCATAACGAACCTATATATTGCCCCTTTTAGCTCGCAACACAACATCACACCTTTTTTCGACTCTTTTCTAGTGTGTATTGTTCCACTTCTTGGGGATAATCTGCATATTATTCAAAGTGATTTCAATAATGAATCTACCCTACCACTGATTTGATCTCACAGGCTTATGCGTTTTTTCCCACCAGAAGCGGCTCCATTGTAGTTAGGGATATTACCAACCACCCTGATTTATTTACCCTGAAACTGCGTGCTCCTATTTCAAATAGTGATCATTTTCTGCTTCTGTTAAGACCCAAGATATATTCTAGGTCAGCCTTCCATTCCTTCAAGCAAACAAATCAAATCCGAGTTCGTCTCCGAAACTTTACACATAACATTCTTATTCCTCTTCAGAAATCCCTTTCACTCGCATCTGCCTGTTTCTCTTTTGAACACCTGCTCAATGACAATGACAAATTTTTCACAGAGACGGCCAAGGCAATCTTTGATATCCGCTGTCTCAAATGGCCGTATCTCCACCCAGAAACTGGAACCTCTAAGACGACGCAAGGAGCACTTCTACAAATCCCGTGGGAACTCAAGCATGCGGTATATTACCAACCTAATAAAGGTCGAAAACAGACGCATTGACACATTCGCCAGTCAACTGTTGAGTGGTAACAACAATCGATTCCTATGGCAAGGCATTCGACTGTGTAAGAAGAAAAAGAAACGCGAGATGTTATGCGGATGTCGACAGCATCAATCATTCTCTCATCTATCCTCCCACTTACACCCTAGTCATATTTGGACAGGGTGATGATATGACAGTTACAAGTTTTTCTAGGGAAGAGGTGCTCGAACTTCTCCGCACCACTAAAATCACCACAGGGGTTGGTCCTGATAGTCTGTCCTTAGCTCTTTTAAGGCATGGTGCTGTGGCTCCGACCGATGTTTCTACTTCTCTAAGTAACTCGTCATTAATCTCGTCTTCTATCCCTAACTGTTGGAGACCCGTCACTATTATTCCCATCCCAAAATCTAACGATTCTATCGCTTTAGCAAAACGCTTTCGCCCCATCACCTTAACATCTGGTCTTAAACTGGCAGAGCGCGGTATACCTAAGCGCCTGCTTTCTTCTATGTATCCCCTGACGATCCTTTTTAGTTTGCCTAAAAATCCAACAGGTCCACTTTGGACGCTGTCGCCTCCCTCATTCACCACATTTGTAAGTCCTTAAACGCATCAGTGAAATCTGTGCGTTGCGCCTTTCCAGACGATTCGTCGGCATTTGATTCGGTCCCACGGTCTCTACTACTACACAAACTGGAAACATTTAGTTGTGCCACGCCTTTATTAGCATGGCTGTCTGATTACTTTATTAATAGATCCCAGTGCACACAAATGGATGGTAAGATTTCAAAACCGTTGACTAACAACCCAGCCGTGCTACAGGGTGCTATTCTTTCACCGTTTCTTTTCTCCACTTGAATCAGCGACTTATCGACTAGCTCACTCTTTCATCTGTTTAACTATGCTGATGACGTTGCTTCCTTTCAAGCCGTTTCGAACACCGATGATTTTCAAAGTTTTTCCAACAGCCTATCTTCTGTTTACGATTTCTCTGCACGAGCTGGTTTAACTCTCAACACATCTAAATTTTTCGAATATCTGTTCTCTCTCTCGATCAGCCTACCCAACCGAAACGTCTTCAATCAACTCAAAAACACTTATCAGGGTTGATTGTGTGAAATATCTAGGAGTTACTATTGATAAAAAATCTGAAGTGGACTTCTCACATTTCTACCTGTGCAAAGAATCTCCGACGGCTGTCATTTCAAATCAAGAAGCTTCGGTACTACAAGGTGAAACAAAGTACCATCTCCCGATATATATACCAATGTGTTTTTCCAATCATTCTTTACTGTTCTCCTGTTTTTATTACAGGTTTACTTAAAAAAGACTAAAATTCTTCGCGAGGGATTATCAGTTATTATCCGGGTGTCTTTCATATCACTAACTGAATTGTTTCTTAATCTATGTGATCAGCACTCATCAGCATGTAAGAAATTTGCACACAAAATATTTTCAGATCCCACGCATCCGATGTTTAACGATCTTTCAAAGTGTCGCTCTCATATTTCAACATGACCCAATTCCCGTCCCATACACTCTAGAGTCAATACCTATAGGAACTCCACTACTGTCCCATATTCAACACGCATTTTGACAAACCGTGGCCGAGTTTCACCCGAATTCCTGAACAACCTATCATGATGTGCTAAGATTATTCCTCAATGAGTTTTTTTCATACTTTTACAAGGTGATGAGTGTACATTATTTTTGACTGAAATGCGACTTCATGTATTGTACGCAAAAATCTATATAATGCAATACAATGTAGTGCAAAAACACGCAGGAATGAGTTTGACCCTGGTTTCATAAGGCAGTCTAATATTGAACAATTGATGAATTGTAAGTAGTATCCGGAGCACACGACCGGCTTCGTGATTGTTGCCGCCCGTCAGGTATTTGTCCCGGTACTTTCCTCCCCAAGCATCCTTATACTCATTCCATTCACATACTTTGGAAGCCGTTACAAGAAATAAAAGAACTTCCAAAATAACGGGGTTGATTCGTTGAGTGGCTCCGATTTGCCATAAGTTTGAAATCTGCGAGTTTATCTAAACAGCACTTACAGAAATACGTACCCCCGAAGACAACGTCGTCGGTGGAAGTGGTAGTCAGCCGACGTTTCAGCTTATCAAGGGCAACTCTTTTCTAATGATTTTCAGTCATTTTCAAGAAGGAATCCTTAATTATCCAAAGATATGATCCGACAGCAAATAAACTTAAGCTAATACGTCAATCGGACACTCAAAACGTTAAAATTTACAGTATCCAGCAGATCATTTGGTAGAGTGGGTAAAATTTACTGCTACAGCAAAGTGAACACGACGCTTGTTTGATATCTTCCACTACGGTTCCACGAAAGGGCCTCTAGGGACAGGATTCGTCGGTTGGCGACGGTTGTACGCATCGTAGGAAGAGGCGCGCGGCAAATCGAGTATCCAACCGGCTGCTTGTATTGCCTTGAACCAAGCAATGCGAGAAAAGTGCCAAACACGTTGATGATACCAATTTCTACCAAAACCAATCGGATGACTGTAACTTCCTCAGTCCAAGCAACATCAAAACAGGAGTGGAACACGCTCAGTATGATGTGCAGTAGAACCACTCTAATTAAGGTTTGCGAAAAATTTCGAAAGTCTAGAAGTATAGCAAGTTCACGGATACGTGTAGCAAGGACAACGTAGGGAATCTGGGATGGCACGAAAAACCCGAATAAAATAGTGCCCACAAATCCATACAATGCTTCCAAAACCAACAGTGCAGCGCATTTTGGAGCGTGACTTATGAAAATGTTTTCCAGCACCCGGACTAGCCGAAATAGTCGTCAAAAATTTTTGACCCGGTAATGGAATTTTGTTATTTGTACTCATCAAATTGTACAAAAAGTGAATGATCTCTACAAAATACTGTCCATACGGAGAATGCCGCATTCAAATTTAGCAGTTAAGTGAATCATCAAGAGGCTACCAAAATTTTCCACATGGCAAGAGGTAACAAACAATGTAGATGTGCCTGCAGTGCCAATGGGGTATGGATTCGGCACATCTAGGAAATTCTTTTTCCTTGATCATACTGTAACTGATTCAAATTACCAGCTGTGCCCGTGAAACAAAAAGTATTGAATGGACCACCACGAAAAAGAGGCGCTAACTTCTATGGTTGCTCATTCGGAATTTAAGTGCCAATCGTTTCTGCATGACAATAGTTATTTTTACGACATGTTTAAGACAAGAGTGCAGTGAAAGGGGCATGTCCTACAGCCAACAGGGCTGGCAATCAACATTCCGAAACTGAGTGGCATAGAATCACATAAGGTCCAAATAGGTCAGGAGCGGTAACGACCCGGGAGACAGCGAATGTTCATCTACTACTAACAGAAATTCGAAGTATAGATACATTTTTTCTGGATATTCTGTAATCGGCAACTCTGTCAGTTGTATCACTCATTCGAAATAATTACCACACGTTCATTACCAAAGACCAGTGCGGGTGAATGCGGAAATTGTGACATTTCCTACACGGGAAACAAAAGGTACGAACAACTTAGGACAAAAAATGAGCACGACATGAAGTCCTTCAAAATGCGGACAGTAAAACAAAAATGAACAAACATGCATAAACGGCAAGCGGATGACGGAAGTGATAGACCGTTCACCAGAAATGGTGAGGAATGGCAAAAGGAAACGATCGAATCGAAAGGGGCAAAAGTTTTGATTATATCCGCTCACCTGCACGTTACCGCCACCCGGAGTGTATTTGGCGTTCTGCAACGAGCCAACTCGGGAATGGGCGGAGCTCAGATCAATCTTTTCGTCAATAATCATCACATTACCACCACCTGGACCCAAATATAAATGGGGTTGGAACGAACAAAAGTTACTCGGCCAATGTCAATAAGGTATGAAAAAAAGACCAAATTATTGACAAACTAATGAGATTAGCCCATCTATATCACGTGGAAATTATGTCAAAAGTATTCGGAATTGCACCAAAACTACTTGGAAATTGCGTTGTTGGGATTTCGCTCTGAAACGGGGCCGATCTTGCATGGGCATATTTGCGCATACTTGGTATAAGATATACTGATTTCCGGTGCTTCACTTCACAGTTTACGAGCAGAAATATCCTTGGTGGACCCCATAAAGCAGAAACGCTTTTACATGCTACTGAATGCTGTCGATAAGAACGCGAATGACGTTGACGTAAATCCGAAATAACGTGGTGGGAAAACAGTACAGTGCGAATATCGAACATCAAAAAGTGGATATAGAAAATAAATCAACAGGCTTTCACGTCGTTCAACAAACTCTGGACATCGTTCAGCAGTTCCTGGCTATTATTAAGGAGCCACTGGTTTAGTAGGACAGGACTGCTTTTTAAGTTATCAATAGGAATTTCGGCGAAAAAGTGTATTTATTTCAACCTGAGGCTATTAAACAATGGGCAAAGACTACTAAACGGCGGAAAAATCTGTAGTTTTATGGCAGTGCACATGAAAAGTAGCCCCGCTACTTATCCTGTGTCGCATCAAGAAGAGAGCGATGGGTAATCAACTCGTTCGGATAAATTGACCGGTCTGATCATGCACATTTTGCCAAAGAAATGATATATTTATTCCCAAATTTTCGTGTACGTGATTGTGAAAATATTGCTTTGCCGCCGCTTCAGCATGCCATTACTTAGTCGGAAAGTGCATGTGACCAAAAGCATGAAGCTCCGAACGGAGGAGGATCCAGAGCCCAATCAGGTTACATACAATGGTCAGTTGGGTAAAATGGGTTCCCGATTATGCGAGACATTGTCAACAATTAAACTGTTTTGAAAGCATGCGCCACTACTCAAGTTTAAGCGTGATTTCTGTGACACTAGAATGTGTCTATAGCTTCTAAGGTGTGCTGGAACGTGAGGGAAATGGCTGATTCATCGTCCAAAAGCTATCTGAATTCCCTCTCACATAACTCTATTCAAAATCAATATGAAGATGGGAATTAATGAGGTTATAGCTGCTGAAGTAGTCAAAAGCAGAGACCGAACAAAACGTCAATTGATAAAGTCGTGTAAGCATTAATTGCACCGGTTTACAACCATTCAGATGAAACCAGTCACCGAAATCCAGTAGATAGGCCAAGTCTCGCAACCATAAAGAATACTATAAACTGTAGCCCTGTACACCCTCCCCTTGAAGGAAGGCTGTATGTCATAGTGACGCCATAAGTGCCGAAAGTGCGAAAAAGCTGCTCTGACCTTCGCAATCCGTGATCTGACCTCCGTCCCAAAATCTCCCCCAGGTGTGATCAGGCTACCGAGGTACTTGAAGCTATTGACTACCTCCTACCGGTCACAAAGGGTTAGTACAGGCACAGGCTCCTGTCAGTCTTGAAGAAGTACTTTGCACTTTGAAGGTGAGAAGTACATACCGGACCTAGAGACCTCAATCTCCAAGCCGTCCAATGCG
>LUCM01003393.1:108559-123097 GCA_008360955.1 Fasciolopsis buskii
ACTCTTTGAGGACCGACGCGCAGTTCTCAGGTACTCCACTCCTTGATAAACAGTGCCATAGTGCATATCTATCTACAAAGTCAACGGCTGCGCGAATGTCCAAGACCACGATGACCGTTGGCTTTTGGAAGGTAAAGCGGTTCTCTAACAGTTGTGGGGGGATGAAGATTTGATTGACGCATTCATGACTAATGCGAAACATGGTCTGTTCTTCACGAGTTTGCCGTGGTAGAGTGATCATTCTGTTCGACTGTAATTTGGTCAGTTTCCTTGTTCATCACATATAACGTTCTCCTTATGAGATTCCTTGGATAACTGTTACCTTGGAACATCTTGTAATGATATTTCTCCTTATATCCCCTTTGTTCTGATGCGCTGCAGCAAGCCTGGGCTCCCGTGAATAAGGTCCGAATGCACGATTTTTTTGTGGTTATTTGGATTGTTGTTGTGACCACATGGTATTTGGTATCTGTTTGTGTGCGGCAAATCGTTATTTTCAAGTTGCTATTAGCAATTTTTCCTGCTGACTAGTCAGGAAATGTTAGTTTGCCATCGTTTTCCGATTCCATAATGAATTTGATATCTGCAAATGTTGAATATTTTGTCTCCGCTTCCAAATGCTTCAGTACGGTCGGGGATGGGTCTCCCAGGCTTCGGGCCAGCAACTCGCCTCTCAAAATGCTGCCAAACGGCGGGCGTCTCACATAACCTAGGCTGAGGAAACCCTACGCGCTGCTTTATCGTGATGGGGAGAACGAAGTAAAGGGCCTGGATATCAGCACCGGGTTGACTGGTCTTTCACGACCAGTTAAGGGGAGTTGGCTAAACCCTAATCCCAAACCGACCACGAGTGGCACACGAAGCGTACGACTGTGTGCACGCCAGCACTTGTGGTAAAGAGGTGTATCGGGGACCCAGGATGTCTAGCTCCATCCGAATGGTATATGAACTGAGAAACTAGTCACTGGTTCCCAGTGGATTACGCAACATTCGGATCGTCATGCTGTCTCGTGGACTAGCCCATTAGGCCAAAGGCTCGGGGTAGGGCTCCTTAAGTCAACTCTCTATTTCGGTTTTGGGAACCGGATAGCATCAAACCCACAGAGGAATCATGAATCCCGATGGATGGCCAAGGTCGTCGAAGGTCAAAGCTAATTGCAAACTTATCGATACAGAGGAACACAACCTACTGTGAATATTCACTGACGATGATGAAAAGTCCGCGATTTAGAAGCCAAGTTCAGTGACCAGAGCCACCCGAAAACCAACAATCTGAGCTACGACCAACAAAGAGTTTCAAAATCGTTAAGCTCAATCATTTATTCCCCAACTGTCAATATTATCAGCAATACAGTCATATATGATACAAAATCTTGGACGACAAGACCAACTAGACAAAAGAAAAATGAGAAGAGAACTGATGACAACGTTCACTGGCCTATGAATAAACCAAACCCAACGGACGAACAGTGAAGTAGCTTTCCTGGACATTCGACCAACCCAATCGGGAGAACCGTACACATAAAAGCCATGTAGAATAGACAATGTATCCGCTTTCACAGGTTTGTACCTCAACGTGGGACGCAACCGTATGCCACACATTACAGGCAGAATAAAGAAAATACGCGCGAGGAATACAGTTAAGATGGAAGAATAAATCGTGCGGCAGATTGTAACGGAGAAGTGAACAAGGTGGTTTGATTACCAAAGAGATGACAGTGAAAAAAATCCGTCATGAATCTTCTTATCACGTAATGGTATGAACAGGATGGAGAACATCGTCAGGCATTATCATTGAAACACTTTTGGTAGTTACGCTTCGAATCGGCCAATGACTTCAGCACAGCTGAATAACAATGTTCGTGATTCTGCACCCATATTTTTGTTCAATCATTTGCGTGTGCCAGTGGGATAGCGTAAACCGCCAAAATAAAGCGGCTACCTGAAGGCGTCTGTGACCACCACCCTGCGTGGTTAAGCACTGGAATAATTAAGTCAATAACGCAATGGTTTCACACTATGCATTGATCAAGCACTCTGTTTATCTGATGCCTTACATATGATCTGGAATCGCCGGTCCAGGTTGGCTAAGTGCAGTGTCCTAAACACGGTGGAGGCTGTCTTGATTCCCCAACACGAACCCCATTACCTAATGAGTTTAAAACCCATTTGTGATTGCTGCATAGCTTCTGTGGCTCATATATATATATATATATATATATATATATATATATATATATGTGACAATCATCTACGAGTAGTGTGTGAGATCGATGCTCTCCGGCTAGCTGTTCTACTAAAATCAAGCAGTAGACTGGGTAACACTTGATACAAAATACATTTGCCCGGGTGAGGTCATTCATAGATCATGGGTACTGTCATTGGTCTTCTATGTAATTAATGTAGTGTATTGTACGTGCAATGGCATGGTAAAGAATCACCGGGAACGAGCTTCTTCGCTCACGTGTTCCCTCAGTCAAGTATGGAACAACCAAGCATCCCAAAACCATTACGAAATGAATTTTGCCAAGGAGACGGACTAAAGACCGTACTCTGTGAAAATCTAAAACCGAAGAACTGAGGATATCCGGTTAGTGGACATTCTGCAACAAAACTGAATGGAGTGACAACATTCATTCTTCTGTGACCAGCAATCGCACAGTGGTTTTTTCGTCTGATACTAGACAACCTGGATACATGGAATACTCAGAGAACATTATTTGCGTACGATTTCTCAAGAGAACCAGATTAGACAGGTCAGAACAAACACAACAGCTAAACCACTCAAATAAGATGCTATTCTACCAAAACTTCCAATTTAGGTTTGGAAAACATTCATTGTTCAGCGTTAAACAGCAAAGCAAACCTCACTCACCACTGCCTTTTCCCAAGAGTTAAAAGTTTCCATAAAAAGAGTAAATATCCAAGAGGAACATGCAGTGGACCTACATGGGTGGCAAAAGATCAGGTGCTGCTGCCGCCAACACACAGAACACAGTCAAACTGTGCAAACACACTCTTTCAATCATTCTGATTCGATAGAAAATGACAACACGATCGCCACTGTTCACGGTTCACTGTCATATCCTTCAGTGTCTCCAGCCAGCTAGTTGACGGGTGCCTCCGACCCCAACCACGAGGACGTGAGACACCTACTTCATCTAAGTTCGCTGTACATTCTCTCATTCCATGTTGCCACGTCATCTGCTGACCTCCACATGGCTTCTTACATTCCTTAGGAGGAACACAAAATAGGGCATGATATGGTAGACGAGTGTTCGCCATACGCAACACGTGACCGAACCAGCGCAGTCTGCTAAGTTTTATACGCTGAAATAAGGCTTCTTCAGAATTGGAACGGTTTCTCTTTTTGGTCGTAAAACCATTGACAACACACACACACACATACTTGCAAAGCCAGTGACAGACAGGCTTGTGTCCCAGTTCGGGCATGATGGATAGGCACTACTGAGGACTCCTAAGAAGGGTGAAACACCTGAACAGTGCTTCCAGAGTTTGTCGATGGCGATCTGAGTATTCATGCTGCGTAGCCAATAACTGCGTGCCCATGCAATTTGTCTAAAAAAGTGTTTAACATCCCACATGCGGCTGTGTTGGAAAAAACACTGCCAAGTGTTCAAACTGGATAGAAAATAGTCAACTAAACCATGTTTAACGTCGCTTCGGAACCATATGAAATCAGATTGGAATGATGTAAAAGCATGCCTTTCTTGCATAAAAATTTGCAAGTGCACACCAGCTTAAAAACAATGAGACAAAGCACAGACAGGCGCTGAACCTTCTAGGATGAAACCGCAGATGTCTATACAAGATTGGTCACGTTTGAAACCTGTCAAAACATGATCTCAAAAAGCCAACCGAATGTCAGTTACGAATAATTCTGACATATTTGTAAAACACACTGACAGTATAAACGAACTTCGCACTAACAACCAAGCTGGAAAACTTGGGGGCAGAAAGAGAATCAGAACCTATTGTCTCATGCTTCCTGTTTACTCGGCCGGAACAAAACCAGTGCACATTACTTACCTGGCTTGTGTTTTACATTAACAAAAGTGCCGCATTTGCTCTTTATCGGTCCCAGCTGAACCTTCTCATTTACAATGGCAACCTGATGTGGGAAAGAGAATTAGAGGAGATAGCTCGCTAAAATCATACAGACCGTAAATGAAACATCTCTAACGAAGTTACACCTGGAATAAAGATCGAGATTTTCACTCACTGAGAAATGGGACCAAAATTTGAGCAGGAACTTGAATGCTTAGTTCATTTAGTTGCTATCACACGTAAAATGTGTCGTTCGAATTCAACAAGCACATATAGAGTAACATGCAGGAGTAGCATCCCGGACTGATGGCTCGTTTTGTTTTTGAGGAGGTCAAGTGGATGAAGCATCTGTTACCGAAAGGGTCAGAGGTTCGAAACCCCGATCTGTCGATCACACGGTGGTAGACGGCAACTCTTTGTTGCCCAGCTCGCCATCACAGCTGACCTAACGAAACTGTGCAGTTCTACCTCATTCCAAGTTTCAGAGGCATGGTTGCCGGCGCCCGCACCCCCTCCCCGGGGTAGTGTGCTAGTGGGCATGGAACATATTCCTTCCAGCACACTCATGCGTCAAGCGTATCATAAAAAAATTGCCCTCGACTAGCGGTCTCTATCTATCATTCAGGTCCCACCTGTAACTCCGAAAAGATTCGCATACCAGCTGGTATGACACTGAGATCCGCATGACGGTCCGGTTAAACAAAACAGATAGAATAGATGAGGCTTCCAACTTTCTGACAACATTATACTCCTTTAGTTTACATGGTCATTTTGGAAACAGTTTAGACGACGCTCACGATTCATGCAACCGTTATGAATTTGGCACTAATTTCGACGACAAGCGGACGTTGAATTATGCGCAAAATATGGTCAACAATATGTTCAAAATTCGCATCGAAAAATGTTATGGAGGAGTCATCAACTTATCAGGAGTGCCTAATCCCAGAACTCCCAGCTGCCCCGCTTCCACAACCGCATATCAATAGAGTTGGATGTATGCCGGAAGTCGTGGAAATTGGATGAAAAATAGCTTTCAGTCGGCATCTTACGCATCAGACCAATCCGAAACGGATGCGGTAAGACAAGTAGTGCCTCTGAATAGTTCCTTTCGCACTGTTTATCTCCTTAACAGTATATAGACGTCTTGTTTTGCGATAGGAATGCTGATGAGACAGCATTTTCGTGCAAAGACCATGCGTGCAGAACAAAAAAAAATGGCATGTGGAATACAGCAACGAAAATAATGAAATAACACTTCTGTTGGCCCCTTTAATGAATCTCCATTTAAGTAAGCTTCAATTTATTCAGTTCAGGACTCTGTGGGTAGGATGCTGAAAGCGTCCGAGTCAGAGAAAAAATTAGCCGCTGCTCGCGGTACAGAACAATATAACAGAAGTCATTTACTCCATAACTTGGCCCAAAATGCAGTGGGGTGTTACCTCGCTCGGAAATGTGACCAGAACAATTATAAACAAACTGATTCGAATCTATCATATGGGACCTGGTAGGTTAGAGTCCGTTTTTCGCGCTCGTTCGGGAAAACGGTCCAGGTGCACGTAACATGGTGAGGCATGTGCTGAGCACTTTTTGTGATAAATAAGACGAAGTGGAATATCCACTCATATAGGTAATGAAGCTGATCGCATAAACAACACGTTTGGTCTAATATGAACGGTCACTGTGCTGATTAAACTTTAACCACCTTGTCATCTGAAATCCTCCATTAAAACACCTCCATTGTACTTTTGCCTAGCTTCACTTGAGCTTTCCAAAATGCACCAGTGAAATGGAAACTAGAAACCGAGCAAACAGTAAAAAAACTCGTCTGTGTGTAAGACTAGTTCGAGAACTCACATTTCCTCCGCCGGGTTTGTGGTGAACATTTTTTAAAGAATTGATCTTTGATGTGATAACTTTCGGTGCTCCTGAAATGACCAAGTAGACAAGAGGTGAAGTACGACTAATGACTGATAGGCTTCAATAAGCCCACGGAACGATTGACTAAAATAATCGTCGTTTCAAGAGGGGAAGAACAACAAGCGCCAACATCATACTGAGTGATGAGTTTATAATGTACGGAACTAATGACGGATGGGCATTATTTCACGTGATGCTTGCAAGAAGCAGTTCACTGAAGATAAGCCCAGATAGTCCAATGATAATGGGGCAATTTACAATCACAGTAAAACCCGACCAGGTGGGGGATTCAGTAGAAACTTTCTATTCCCAAAGAAAATCACTTCCTATACGTGGTCTTTGATTAATAATAAACCCTATATGAACACGAGCGCATTATCGATTATATCTTAGATTTTCGGGTTTCCTTCCCGGGTCTAACTGCGGCCATAGTTACCCCTAACTGGCGTCTGGTTTAGCTGACCACTGTTTCGCCCAACCAAGTGGAACCTAGGTTTAAACAGAATTACTGACAAACTTCACGAACTCCCATTTTACACTTGCGTTCTCTTGTTTCAAAAGGCGGTAAGTTTTTCACTTCCGTTGGAGGGGAAAATTGGTCACATTCAGTGCGTTTTTCACTTGTCAAGACAAGGCAACAGAACGCTAATCTAAACGATACTTCATATCATTATCTCAGAAGGAATTCATTACGTAACATATAGGTGGCATGGAAACTGACGGTATGGATGACTGTTGAACACTTTCCCGTCCTGGACACAACCGTAAGGATAACCAAAACAGTACTGAAGCATATATACATTCATCAATATATCAGAAGTGCCGAAGCTCCCGAACACTAAAACACATCCTTTCCTTTTAATTTAGTCAGCAGATATACCACAACTTTAAACACGACCAGTAAACCCTATTCGTGAGCCTACCACGAATGGCATATTAAACATAAAAGAAATAGCCTCTATATGCGCCTAGTTAGGCGATCCCTATGTGGACATTTACTTCAATATCAAATATAACGTAAATCTAGATCAGAGAACGACATATGGGTTTC
This sequence comes from Fasciolopsis buskii, assembly GCA_008360955.1. Classification (NCBI taxonomy): domain Eukaryota; kingdom Metazoa; phylum Platyhelminthes; class Trematoda; order Plagiorchiida; family Fasciolidae; genus Fasciolopsis; species Fasciolopsis buskii. The sequence goes on from LUCM01003393.1 coordinate 115,596, forward strand.
ACTGGAACCAGAAAGCGATAAACCTGTCTTCAGAAAACTAACGCAACCTAATTAGTGAGTCTGTTAATATAAGGTTTATACTATTGTTAACGCAATCACCTAGAAGCAGTTATAAGGGTGATAAGAGGAGAATATACATGGTGAATGTGCGAGTAGCAAGCAACACGGATAACTTCCCATGTTCCGTCAATATTTTAGGCGATCGTAAGCACCGAAGGTGTTGATATATAGTTAGTTCCCATATTTTTCGGAATGAAAAACGCCTTGTCCCTACAGTATGTAGCAAGTTCCTGCTCGAGTATGACGCAATCCACCAGGTTATTACTGAACACATTCACGTTCTCTGCTATGCGTGAGAAAAAATTATGGCACTCCAGAGGCCACAACATCTGGTTTCCCGGATGGGTGATAATAACGAAACGAGTTTGGATTAGAGATCCTTTAGAACTGGGATTTGCATCGTTCAGGTCATGTTTTTAACTGCGTCATTAGCACGACAAACGCAAATTTCCGGCCGTCAGAAACATACCAATGGAGTTTAGCATTGATAATGTTAACTCGTTGCTGCATGTAATAAGATTGCTGGAAAGCAATCCGGACCATTGCCTCCTTGGCCTTAAAAAGCTTACTACACGACGATACTTATTCATTCATAAACTCGATTTCAAGTCAAACTTAACTTGAATGAACCATGCCACTATAAAAGAAAATAGGTTTTAGCAATGGAGCCGGAAGCTCATGCGTCGTGTGGATTTCCCGTTAATTTACCTACTAACAAGCACACGAGTAGTCCAGTGCGGCACGTAGCTTAAATGGGTGGGAAAATGCGTTTTTGGGAATTCGGGACACCGTACGTTGGCGGTCAATGAGCCCGGCTCTGTTCTAAAGTGATCTTTGTTACCTCCAAGTGAAACCCACTAAATCGACTTTAAAGTAGATTTGTACTCAGAAAAACTTGGCTTGTACAATGTCCAACAAGCTTCTGGTAGTCTCAATGGTCAGGCCAAAATGTTACCGAAATTTACGGTTAAGCAAACTATCATGTAAATAAAACCAGGGTTCACAGAAGTAACCCTCTCCAAGTTACAATGTTCAGTAAATTCCGGTGAGTTGTAAAATAGGCCCGTTTTGTTATAACTGCTACGTTTAAACAAGGTTCCTTGCTATTAATTTCGGGGAATACAGTTGATGTTATAACGACCGACACTTCCCCGTTCATAATGACCAAATGACTGGATCATAAGGCTGTTTCTTTTGTAATCCTACAAAATTAGGAATACTGACGAATATAACGCGAAGTGATAACTCGCGCAATCGTTTCCCAGAAATAACACTTTTATGAGCAGAATACAGGTGACCAAAAATCATGCATCGGTCGACAAAATAAAGCAGTCGCCAATCTAACACCCGAGGCTATTGCAGCTACTGGGTAGCTTCAATACTTTTACTGCTTTGTTGCACGTTCGATGCGCATTCCATATTCGGAGACACTTGAAGCACGTTTTTCATCCTTCCTAGAGAATGTAAGGGGAATCGATTGTAACTTATCAGTGGATTCAGATGACGACTGCTTGTCACCGTTTTTAACGTCATAAATTATTGCCAAATTCTGCTTAAAGAATAATGTCTCAGTAAAAGGCAACTGTCACTTTTGTGGAGCATAAATGGGGGTGGAATAATCGCTGAAAAAATTGTTCCTATGAGACATATGAAAGGGATATCATTTATGGATCTTTAGATCCTTCTGCTCAAGTTATTGATTTGTGCACTCTATCCAAGTTTCTCTTTTCGTATTCTAATGCGTTTAGCTCGGCATCCACGACTACACACGTTCAATTGGCCACGATACAGTATACAACCGGATTCACTAGAAAACTCTTAATCAGCTCCGTCCGTGCTATGGTTGCCATCTTACTGCACTTAACAATTATAAAGTCAAAAAGTAATGGAAAAAAGATTATAGAGAATCAGAAATGTGTAGAGCGAAAGAACATCAATGACCCCATACCTTACGCCTAACCCCAGCAGTGTTAATAATTCTCAGCATCCGCTAGCGATGCAACAAAGACATTTGTTTTCGAACACCGGAAGTCCTTGCGCATATTGTCTGCAGTGGTCATGCTTCTGAGTCATCTGGTAGAACCGAACTCATCGCTGCAGTAGAAACGCAACCTTTGGTCGATAGGCGGATGTCACGCCACAGTCTCAAACGTCTCCAACTGAAACACAAGTCGAGCTTTCTTTTTATGTGAAGACGCTTCATCCGACATAGGATTAAATAACAAAACTTTTGCTTCACCAAACACCTGTCCTCCAAGAACAAGGTTCAGGTATGACCAATCCAGTTCCGCAGAAAAGGTTTTACACTTAGAAGTTGCAAAACGCATCCCAAACATAGCTGTGCTGTCGCTCAAACAACGTCTCTGAGCTCCTTTTCAGCACCATATCATCCGCACATTCTAATTCAGATAATCATCAGAGCAAATATAACTGTCCCTCTTCTCATGTGAGGATAGGGCTCGTTCCATTTTTATCGCAATTACAAGGTTGAAAAAGAGTAAGCAGCCTTGACGACACACCACATTTCGTGGGCAACTGGAGTGAAAGAACACCATAAGCACGAACTGGGCTTCAGCTGTTCGCACACAATAATCCGAGGAGGTAAACGATTTTCTCTGCTACACCTTTCAATGACGAGCAGTGCCAGAAAACTTCACAATCATCTGGGCTGAAAACCGCCGACAGTTAAGGGGAAACAGACAGTGAGCTTATGGGGGGTTATGACCATGTTTTTACGTTTATCATGTGATCCATAAAGCCTCGCTCGAGTTGGAACCCGTCGCGCTGCTTGATCACCTCAATTACACTCGTTTTTCGCGGACCAGTCAGTCAATAAAAGATGAAACTATCGCCGGTAGCTGCAGCCACCTCCATTCCCCTAAACATCACCGTTCGTGATCATTTCTCATGCTTCTGGTCAGGTAAAATATCAAAGAATTGGTTTTCTCACTGCATGTGACGTCCAGAGGGATGAGCCTACAAACATCTAACACGGCAAATGACGAAGAGGACATCCGTCTCTTGAGACCTACATGACTCTAAGCATTGTGAGGCACGCGCCGCTGCGTGGGAATACCTTTAGTCTGCTCCCAATGTTCGCTGGCATCCTGAACATTTGCATTTGACGATAACCAAGCAAAAAGCACCGGCTGGAACTTATGTCGGCGATTATCGCCTAGAAGTAGTTGCACAGGACGGATGGCCTTTATGTTGGCGCAACCTCCGAACTAGGTGAAAACAAAAATTGAGCACGGACCAAGGCGTAATCCGCGTTCACAGACGCGGACCAGAATAATCCGTACTCTTCGACTGATCCATATCACCATGAGGGAAAAGAAGAAAGTCGATCTCACTTTTTATGACGGAAGTTTGTGCTCGTCAGAAATAGTCCTTGAGCGTAACTAAACTGAATAAAGCGATCGCTGCGATCGGCTCGATCGGCTGGGACAATAAATGCTTCTGTTATGTACCGTTGTCGCCTCGAAACAGCCAACTTGGATGCTGAGGCACAAATTGTAAATAGATTCATGGTACTCGGCCGATGTTATGTAAGCCTGTGAATGTGATGCGGCAGGTGGAGCTGTATGCTACCTGACCCGCCCCCAGATTGCGGATAAGCCAAAGACCACTTAGTTGCTGGTCAGCCGCAAATGAAGTTGGTTCATTCTTACGAAGTCAGGCAGCGTCAAGCAGCAGTCAAGCAGCGTCGATGAAACCATAGTTTTTTTTGCCAGAGGGGCAATTACACCATAAAACATCATGACAGTTCGCTGTTGATATTGCTAAAACAAGTGCCGTCCGGCATATCACTATCTTACCAGGGCAATGACGAGAAAATGAATAACTACTATTTGCACAGATTAACCTTCCACCGTTGGATTGTAACTGCATTAGCGAAATTCAGCAAGCATGAATCAATAGTGAATAGGATCACGGGAAATCCAGCCGCTTCAAGTCAATGGTGAGAGATGGATGAGGTCAGCAGTGGTCTGTTGGATGACCTTTTCCCCTTCCAGATTGGCCGGTGTTCATGTTCAATCGTGTTCAGTCATTCTTAACCCAAGTTGCAGCGCGGTGCGGCCAAGGTAGGTGGCCCTGCAACCATATACGAACATATGTAGAAGGCTGTTTGACCGGGAGTACGGGTACATACCAACAATTTATTATCAAGGATAACTGGCAACCAAGGTACCGAAAACGCGAGTGATAGTGAAGCATACTGAACACGACTGACTTGTCGATGGTCAACGAAATGCAGTCTACCACCAAAGTAATCAGTGACAGTGAGGTTTGAGCTTCGGAACTCTTAACTGTTGAATGTATATTACACATCCGAAAAGCCACTCAAAGTAGACTGTAGAGTCCATCTATCTAAAGCTGCAAAGGAGCTGGCAATGATCTATTGATAGTCTAGAAAACTATGGAATACAGATGTCCCAACAACATTCCAAACGCCGTTTTCTAAACCGGAGGGAAGTTGACTATAAGAACAAATTACCTACAAAGGTGAGTATAAAAACACCATATTCAGAGGACAAAGCAGAATACTCACCACTGCTGGAGAATATCTGCAAGAAAGGGGAACATAAAACATCAGTGAAACATCAGCTTTCGGTCAGAACGACGAAAATACAATTAGTAAAAGGCCGGAAATACTAAATTCTGATGATTACGCTCACCGGGCTTCAGCTAGTGAGGTGTTCTTTCACTTTTGTACACTCGAATTCGCTATCATCGGGCTCGCTGTCTCACACCTGATTCAATTAGAACTTCTATCGTCCTGCGCCACTCAGAGTCACAACTGCAGCGGGCATTATCGGCTACGAGGCGTGCCCTTTCTGATGCACTTGCACCTTACGCAGGTAATAAGAAAATAATCCAGATGAGATCACCTCCAGCCCCCTTCGGATGAGCGGTGGCACTAGATATACGACAAACAGCATCCGAAAGCATGAAAACAGACCGTCCCGAATTGAGTCGCGATGAGTAGTGGCTAATATTTCTAACGAGTGTCGTTTTCGCACAATAGTTATTTACCTGTGATTCAAATCCCGGTAGAGGGACAGTGGGAAGGCACCACCGATGATCTCGAACAAGAAACACTTGTAAAGCGCTCCCATCGCTAATGGTATTGGGCTGAGTTGTATTAAAATCTTCTCTTTTTTATTTCCTGGCCCCTTTCTATTGTTGACTCAATCGTCATGGTAGAGGGGTGCAGCCAATGAGACCACCAAAATATCAAAGTGACGAACAATTCTTGATGAAACGTTTTCCCCATCTGAATAGATCCGTCCGTGAAGCATTTACGGTGTGAAAATAAATGTATATTTATGGTCTTATCAAAACGGATAGTTTCCAATCGGTCCTTTTTGACTGGGTTATAGGTTTTTAATTCACGAAAGTATAAGCATAAATGTATCACGGTACTGATGAGATATCAATGACACGCACACTTAATTTGATACGAAACCGCACTGACGCCCGGGGCTAAATGACGCATTGTAGTAGCCTGATCACTGATTATACTTGATCCCTCTCACTTTGACCATACAGTTCAAGGTTGGTTAATTTTTTCAGAAACATGTAGAATCAAACTACGTCAAAGCGACCGAGTCGTGTTTGACACCGAAAACGAACGATGAAAGACGTTGTGTCTACCGAGAAACAAACGTGACATTTGCTGATAGAGTGAGCAGTTAAACTGTCCCGGAACAAGAGGGATCAGAGCACGTGTGGGTAGCAACGCCGAAGCTACTGTAGCAGCAAACTCGTCTTCGTTACAGTAAACAGCAATAGCACCCGTGATCTGTCTATTTTTAGAACACCCACTTCCCACTATGTGCGGAAATGCGAATTATGCTCACTCTCCTAACTGAAGATGGCCATTGCGAAAACTCGCAGCATGAGTTCACATGACCACCAATCATAGAAAGCGTACCTTGGACAAAAACGCAGGTAATCGAGAATACGAGTAAATTATTTACTTAGTAACATGTTTCTACCACGAGTGTACTTGATGGTCCAAGTATGGAGGATTTGGACATCACTCAAAAAGCAATAGAAGTCAATGAAAGGAGAATATGAGACTAAAATCTGACAATATTTGTGTTCTTTCACAAGTTCAGACTAAACTAGCGATTGAAATTTGATTAAATATCGGTCGGGTTAACCATAAGCCGATACCGCTTATTAGCCACTTGTCGCCAAAACACGTAAAACAACCACACCGAATCGTTCAGACTTTTTACCATTCTTCCCTGGCTCAGACGCTTATTTTGCCAACGAATATAGAAGAAAATTACACAATATAATTCTGTCAAGTGATACAAGACTGCACAATAGACCAACACAGATTGCAAGGATACACTAAAATGCATTTTCACTTAATTAATTAATTACATATAACCCACTCTTTTCCGGCCGAGACTTTGTCCCGTTCGATGTACGCGACCCAGTGTGTGCGCTATAAACTGCGCGCAAGTGAATATACAGCAGTGAGCAATCTCGGCTTATCGGTCACCACAATAGGTCTCCATCAGCGATTCGTAAAATCTAATGACATCATCAACATCGTCCAGCGTTAAACAGCAAAGCAAACCTCACTCACCACTGCCTTTTCCCAAGAGTTAAAAGTTTCCATAAAAAGAGTAAATATCCAAGAGGAACATGCAGTGCACTTAAATGAGTGGCAAAAGATCAGATGCTGCGACCGACAACACACGCAACACAGTCAAACCGTGCAAATACACAGTGTCAATCGTTTTGAATCAACACTAGATCCACATTGTTCATGGTTCACTGTCATATACTCATGTGTCTCCAGCCAGCCACTCCTGTCACAACGAGACTACATCTTGACGTGGTGTGACGGCCTGCGTGCCTCCATGATCCAACGAGCTATACAGAATGGCTTATCTCAAACCGAAGACCCAATCATGCCTTGAAGGTCAATAGGTAGAGGTCTGAAGCAGTAGCCTCCTGGTCCTCCCAGTCGGACGTTGATCTAAGTTAGCTGCTCGGCCGGAAAAACAAGTGGATGGGCATCCACTCAGCTATTCCCCACTGCCTTGTGTTCAGGTTCTTTTCAGAACCAAAGGCTTTGGTTGAGAACCCTAATCGTTCTTCTGCTTAGTGGCTGGACTCTCTAGCAACACCCGTCCATCAATCCCTATGAGTTACACGCCTACAAATAACTCCATACTACATCGGTCGTCGTGCAGGATAATCAGGACCACGCCATCCATTGCATCGAGCACAGGTGGGGTGGATAGTGATAAGCATGCTACTGCTCAGAGTTCCCTCTCTTTTATTCAACCTGTCTCTTCTGTCTCCAATCCAATCTGTTTGCCCCTTCTGCCTACTCATACTGTTCCTACTGATAACACGCCCGATACTCGCAGCGGTTCATTGTCAAATAGTGTAGCAAGTGGTTTTTAGACTGC
>LUCM01003393.1:125457-171057 GCA_008360955.1 Fasciolopsis buskii
GCAGTCTAAAAACCACTTGCTACACTATTTGACAATGAACCGCTGCGAGTATCGGGCGTGTTATCAGTAGGAACAGTATGAGTAGGCAGAAGGGGCAAACAGATTGGATTGGAGACAGAAGAGACAGGTTGAATAAAAGAGAGGGAACTCTGAGCAGTAGCATGCTTATCACTATCCACCCCACCTGTGCTCGATGCAATGGATGGCGTGGTCCTGATTATCCTGCACGACGACCGATGTAGTATGGAGTTATTTGTAGGCGTGTAACTCATAGGGATTGATGGACGGGTGTTGCTAGAGAGTCCAGCCACTAAGCAGAAGAACGATTAGGGTTCTCAACCAAAGCCTTTGGTTCTGAAAAGAACCTGAACACAAGGCAGTGGGGAATAGCTGAGTGGATGCCCATCCACTTGTTTTTCCGGCCGAGCAGCTAACTTAGATCAACGTCCGACTGGGAGGACCAGGAGGCTACTGCTTCAGACCTCTACCTATTGACCTTCAAGGCATGATTGGGTCTTCGGTTTGAGATAAGCCATTCTGTATAGCTCGTTGGATCATGGAGGCACGCAGGCCGTCACACCACGTCAAGATGTAGTCTCGTTGTGCCGGAGGAATAGGGTAGTGTGGGGAATAACAATGTCCGGACTGCATGAATCAATTAAGCCTACTTGGGTATCTTATCAGGTTGTTCCTTTGTTCAAATTGTCACGGCACCAGAGTCAACGTTTAGCACAGACATTCGCCAATTTAGAGAGCTAAAGGGGACAGTAAGCACACCTTGTTCAGGGACTCTGTGCACAGTCGAGGACAGGCACATAAACATCTGCCCATTTGTTCTTTTAAACTTGGTGCTCTATTTTTTATACAAATCCTCCAAGGTGCCTCAATTGCTAGTGTTATTTTCCCCCGATAGACAAGCCAATCACCTCCAACTTTGCATAGATTTCCCGGACACTGCACAGATATTGACTATGAACACTGCGAGCGTCCTAATTAGTTTAAACCTAATTTTGGTATGGGTGACTGCCGGAAATACTTGCAATTTAGCACTTGCAACAAAATACTCACCAGGAAAAACTGGGAAAAGGAGACTTAGGTGATCAAGCGAAATAGTGAATGGAAGCAAGCGAGAGTATTGGAGTCCTATCGTTTTTCATGAGTTCAGATTGTAAATAAAAAATGCAGGATCATTTTGAAGTAAACTTACGCTGGATGAATCTGATTCGGTATCGGCGAATCGATGCGGATCTATGGTATGGAAAATGAGGAATTTTTTAATCAAATGGAAGTAACAGGGAAGCGAGGAAAACATGGTGATTGCCTTCATTAACCAACTCGAAATCTGGAGTGAGAACGGTCAGGCGATATTTGAAGCTTGAGGATACATGGTGTTCAACTAAAACGATATGCAACTAGACCAGTTCTAGTGGTATGGGGTTTAGGTTTAGGAGAGCTTCTGAATACTCAAAATACAAAAAAATGTTTACCAATTCAGTACTATATCAAAATTATTATAATTGTACCCAGCTCTCTCTTTCTTACAATAGGTCTTTGCTCAACAAGGGGTTTTACCTGGTAATATGCTAGGTCGTATCCTCAAGAATATGACTCCCTGTTGTATTTACACAAACGGCATGGGTAAATTAAGTACAAAAATAGATATCAAAGTCCCTCCTAGATGTATGAGCTAACGCTCTCAATAAGAGTGGCACATTCTTCGTGAAAGAACTTATGTTCAGCACAATGAACCAGCGTGGCAGTCTACGAACTTTTTAGAAAGAAGAGGGTTTTTCGAAGAAGCTGAAAATGCAGTCCAATATGGCCATCAGAAAGAGGATTGAAGTGACCAGCAGCCTTACCGATCTACAAGAAAGGTGATGGGAACCCTGTTGAGAAACAAAAAAGAGGTATTTGGGTGAGCAGCGTCAAAATCCAGTAAGCTGGTAAGCATTTTCACAACCCATGCAGCGGCAGGGTTTTTCTTCACTTTTCCTCGTAACGCTTGGCATTCGCCTTCGTCGCTTTTGACGGAAACATCATTAAGAAAGGCATTGCGTAGGAATTCTTCAGTAGAGGCTGTCTGAGACACACGAACCTTTGAGAGCATTTCAACAGGCGTTCAGGGCGGATAGCCAACTCAGAGCCCGAGGCATCCACCCGGCCATGCTGATGTATTTGCCAGCGGCGAACTATCAAAAGAATTTCTGGCCCCGAATTCATCTGAGCCTGGGTAATATCCACCGTCTGATCGAGACAGTTGTCCTCAACTCGTGCATGGTCTTTCGCAGGTCGAACATCAGAGAAAGTCGCCTACCATACGGTGTATTTGATCCGGATAGGTGTGAGTGAACCAGCCACGTACGCGTGAATATCGACGTACGTGTAAGTGCCACCGGATGATCGATTGATATTATTACATCAATATCGACATCAACACTTGTCTTAGTAATTACACGACAACATGCATCACCTTCAAAAACGAGGCTGCAGCCAATTTTAGACTGTCCAATAGAGAATTGACTACGAGTGGATTAGAGCAGATGACACTCATATCCAAACGCTATGATACTGACCATTTAGTCTCCGGTTCGACCGCAACTTCGACCTTGATTCTTGAGACTGAGTAGACTTCCCTATGGTCAACTAGCCACGCTCCCAAGTTCATTTCAAGTTATAAACTCCTTCGCGCGCTCAGTCACTTTATTATCCACAGGATCGACGGACCAGCTACATCCCTGCATTTGAACATACCAGTTGAAAATCTCTGACTTTTGTATACCATATATGTCAAAGGCTGGATACACACTCCGATGGGTCTGAATGCTTCACCAACTGGATGGATATGGGTGAAAGACCCACCAAAACCGTCAATGTTTGAACACCAATATCTTCCCAAGGATAACTGTACCAATAAGATTAGAATAATGTTCAAATAAAGTGACAAAGTTTGTCAAGCTAAGAAACATTCCGAGCATATCCGCAAATAAGCCTCCACAGTGACTGGGAAAAACTGTAATATGAACATGAGTGTTCAGTCCTCATGAATTGCACAAATATGGAACGCCAGAACAGAGAAATCGACTTAACGTCTTCGTGTATTTTTACTTCTGCACAAAGGCTTTCTATCGCGAGTTAGGGGAATGTGTCGATGACAGATTCGCACGTAGCCAAGATAGAAGTCATACTAGGTTTGTATCAGTTATCTTGAACCTAGTGAGGATAGCTAATTCTAGATTTTTTTATTGAAATCCTTGACACATGCAGGTAGCGGAATGGGCGTAGCCACCAGGGTTTATTACACGGAAGGGAGACCAGCAACCATGATCCTGAAATTCAGTGTGGCATAGAGCTAAGCAAGATCCCAATATCTCAGGTGTGGTAATCAGCCAAGTGACAGCAAATTATCATCTGACAACGAAGTGGATGGCAGATCTGAGGTTCGTGCTAGAAGCATTTTTAGGATGACAGACACGCGGTCCACTCGATCACTGTCGAAATTAGTGTTACATGACTACCCATAGTCAATGATTTCAGGTAGCATAAGGTTCTATGATCCGTTTCAACCAGAGCTCATGCGTAATTACAAAAAGGTGTACCTGATAGACCAAACATTCGTGTTTTTGAAACAATCCCGTAAAAACAGCAGTATCTAAGATGTACATAGTTTTGAGATGCAGTAATAGGACCATCCGAATTTGCCTATATCGTTCAAATTCCCAGAGAATTCATGACGAATGAGCAGTTTTTATCCTGTGAAAGTTTTAAAGCACATATGAAAGTCAATGTGATCACCTGTTCGCATACGTTGGGTAGCGGTATCCAACATTCCCCGATTCTGTGACTTGTTGTATGAACCGAAATGCGACACGACGCAACATCAAAACTTGTCGTTGTATGACGAGCAAAAATCTAATGATCTTTAAATGATTGGGAAATTCGCGCTTTGTGATACGGGGAACACATGCTTGCATGTGAAAAATGTTTGCAATGATCCAATCATTAGCCTGTATGGGTCATATGAGGTCAGGAATAATTATTTAAATAATAATACCCCATCAATCGTTTTAGTTGGCGGGGAAGACAAAATTGGCAAGGCTTCCAACGAGGAGATTGTAAAAGAAAAACGATTGAACCAGTACTTACGTTCTGATGTTGCTCGATCACTTCTGCCAGTGCCAGCTGAACGAGCCCCAGGACGAGAGCGACCGGAATATTGACGACCAAAGCTTGCTTCAGGAGTAGCTAAATCCATGTGACCTAATGAAGGTCGATTACTGACGGACAATGGGGCCGGAGTGTCCGATGGTGCGGACAAAGGGGAAATGGGAGTACTGACAGGATGTCTATGGCCTGAGTTTAATGGCGGCACTCTCCCGGACGCTGGTGCCGGGAACGACGATGTAGTGGGCGGGATAGGCGCGGCCGTCTGACTACTGGAATGAGACGAATCAAATGATGGGGAAGATGGCATTGGACGAGGGAGATTGCCCAACCTTGGAATCCCAGAAGGCCGAACCCGAGGTATAGCAGACGGTTGTTGGATTTTCGTGTCATTCGTCGGATGCACAGCAGCTGAATTTGCTAATGGATTTGGCGCCAATACCGGCTGTTGTGAAGGCGCGACCCGTTGCTGATTGTGATGGCTTGTACTCACCGGAGGGAGATCGGTGCCATTTATGTTGTTTTGGTTGGGTAGACCTTGCAGCAATTGTGGCGGCTTCTCTGGAGTAACGAGAAGATGCGTAGAAGGGGTTGATGGCATAGGCTCTGTGGCACCAATGCCACCAGCGGATGGCGCCCTCATTACACTGGGTGGCGACTGTGGCTGCATGACTGCTTGGCTCGGGAAATTGTGACCTTCTTGAGCATAACGCAACTCCAGGGGCGAAGCTACATCCATTTGGGCATGTAACTAAAATGAAAACGGAGGGATATAAACAGTTACGGAATTCATCCAATTTAGGGTTATGAAGAACATGGCCTCATTCGATACACAGTAGTATGTATTATGCCGCAGAAAAAATTCGCTCCCGGAAAAAACTTCTGGTCTGAGTCTAAACTCAGTTATAATTCAACAAGATGCAGTCGCACTTCCAACGGAAGCAATCTGTATCAGTAAGACCAGAAACACACTCGTCTATTATTTCGGGTTCACGTGATGCTCACATGTACCTTCCTAAAAAGAAAAATCAGTGGAGAAAAGGGTTTGATTCATTTGACCTACACTGATAAGTGGGGGGTGAGAACATTGATAAGCAAAAGCTTGAGAATTTGAATTCGCCAGTTAGATGGTAAAAATCCCAAACGAGATGCTGAATGGGGTCTAACTACTTTGGAGTAAAATTTTGAGGATAAATTAGTACTGATACATAGTTTTTATTCCAGCCCAGTATACTGGCTGCTGGAAACTAACCGAAAGGAACGGCTGCTGGAGAAAAACAACGACGAGGCAGACATTTTTCATAGCAGTGCTAAAGTAATCTCCGGAAAAAGAGTGGGATGAGACATGCATATGGCGGCTGTCATTTGCAATCCCAGGAGTTTGCTGAGTCATTCACGGACGGAAAACAAACAAATATCCCCATTACCGAAAAGAATTATCTTTAGAATCAATACTTACTGAACGAACAGGGCAGATGTAACGATTTCGATCGCCGAATTTCACGAAAATGATACAGTTTAACACGAAGACCTGGATGGAAAATTTTACAGGAATCCGGTTTACGAACAAAAGACGAGTCAAGTCAGGGTGATTGCAGTTTCAGGCTATCAAGCGTTTCGCAGGATGTTAGTTGGTACACCGCAAAACAACGAATCAGATAGAGTCAATTTAGGGATGACGACACCGAAGATTTACCAAGAGCTGCGACTAGAAAGCAAGCATGACAGCTCGTTTGTTGCCCGCTATCCTCGAATGTCTATCCAAACACTTGTTCCGAAAAACGTCGAACTATTTCAAATTTCTGTCCACTTCTGCTTAATGGATCCCCTCCAGAAGCATGGTTCTACTTTGTGATATAAACCCACTGAGCCCTAGAGCGGCGAGGAAATTTACGTGGGCAAATGTTCACGCAAGACTCCCACTCTCGCAACTCGAGAAAGAAATTCATACAAAAGCCATTCCAACGTTATTCGAAGGCTCAGAATAAGACCTTTTCAAATGCACCGAATTCAGCATTGTGGAATGAACCGCAATCAAAAACATCCCGTTGAATCTATATTTCTCTCTTCATTCCAGATAAGTGCTATCCAACAGCATTTTGATAATGAAATAAGAGATATATTGTTCCTCGCCGTCAAAATTAGTGTGGCAAAAGGCACAGAAATTATGATAATCATCACATACAGGACGGCTCCTGCTACTCAAAAGCCAACACCCCCGGGCTAATAAGAACAAAGGTGAGGTAAAAACGAACAACACAAAACCTGCATTTTTTGCAACTAAGAAAAGCGAATCAGTTGCAAGTACGGTTAAATTGTCGTGCTAATAGAATTGAACGTACTTCAAGTGCATGCACAGAGCAGTAGACCGGTGAAAAAAATCATCGATTGAGACCGCCGCCTTATACCAACCCGAAAGTAACATCTTCTGTCAGAAGTCAAGCATCTTAGCTCCTTTTCGAATCCTGCCAGGTATATCAGTACACTGAAACAACTTATCTCACATGACATCTGAAAACTGATGCCAAATTTGTGGTTTGTTCGACATCTACGTAATACCCCAACCATATATTTAGCAACAAGCTGCTTATCAATTGTGAGAGTAGCTGAGTCTGTACCTCCGAGAGCGGCCAATAAAGGATTTCGACCCGTCTCGTGCGACGGACTAAAAGCGGTAATTTGTCAATTACATTTTGTATGATATGTTGGTCTTGGCGTCATTGAAAAGATCGCATTCCGATCATTCAAATGGAATCGAAATTACCTCTGTAGGATGTTCTTTTAAGAAATCAAGAAGTGAGGTTCGATGTCTGGAAAAGATCTGTTTCTAGGGTAGGGGGGATAGATTCTAAGTAGTCACAGAGACTTGAAGAAAATATGCAAAACTTGTAGTCCAGAAATGTCACGCAATTCAGAATTACAGCGGCAATCCAAAAATTTTACTCATTTTCCTAATAATCGTGTCACCGGGAGCATCCGCATTATCCTAATATTAAGCATGAGAACGTCATCGCCGTTTCGGGCCTAATTTTCATAGGGTTCCCAAGGGTTTACAACTGGAACGGGGTGAAAAATAGAAGAGAGGGGAATACTAAATGGGCTTGTAATGCCGCGATGCGTTAGGCTCGAGGACCACCGCAATATGTCGTCTATTCAGAAGTTGATGGGGCAAGTAATTATTGAGACCGAAACGGGGACAGAACCGGTTGGCGTTTCCGAGGCTCAGTAATTTCGAACTGTTGTAGGATAAAGAAACATCAAAACCGCTACACAGCGATGTTTTAAATAGACGATCGACATTGATCGACAGGTATATTTCCAAGCTTTCGTGTCATGCTCATCTGCGTGCAGAGGAAAGCCTACTATCCAACCGGTAACAACAGCCATGAGACTTTGAGGAATAAACAGCCCGGTGGATCAAATGTACGGATACAGGCACGCATCAATGGATGCCAAAAGGAGTTCCTCAAATCCCAGTGGAAATTTGGCAGATAACAAATCACCAACTATCAACAACCTCAAGAATACAATGCTGTAAAAAAGCCCCCAATAGTTTCGCATTGACAACAATTAGCATTTGAGGAAGTTCGCTTAAAGTATACTGACTAAATGAGTCTTTCGATACACAATTCAAATTATGAACTAATGGGTAATTGACAACAGATGCACACGAGTCGCAACCTACCTTAATAGCATTATTTCAGACTGTTTCTAGTCCGAACAGTAAACTGGAAGCCCTACTGGCGCGTGTCAGATCTTAATTCTAAAGGAATGAAAAGTCGTGTGAAAACATGGACAACTTTTTGAACAAAATTTTTGTTAGTAGCGGCAGAGGAGAAGGAAGACAAAAATTACAAAATGCGTCAGCTGCTACTTCCAGTGCGTGAACCAAAATCGGTTCTCTGCATCAGCATCAACAGACAACTTGCGATAATGGTGATGCCACACAAAGGCAACTGGTTTGACTTAGATGCAAGCAAACAGCACACGGTAACTGAACGTTATTTCAGTCAAACGGAACTTGCGGCAAGACGCTTAGTATGGCAAGTATGATGATGAATTCAGACAGAAATGCGCAATCCCAAAACGTCAACCTCCGATTGCCTAAAAACCAATCTTTCATGAAAAAATTTGTGGATATGAAACCCGCTAGCCAACAAGCCTTACTAGGAACGCAGGGTACTGTGCCCGAAAATAAACGTGGCTGCATAGACAAGTAAAACAAACCGAATGAAGCCCGCCATCGTTCACAAATTCTCGGCTGACCGATACGGTCATTTAACGTGGGAGTGAAAAAAAACAGGCGGTGAGAAACCAACAATAAAGGGCAAGTGGAGGGTGCTGAATAAAGGTCCGTGATAAAAAACACGAACTTCCCAAGTTGAAAAGCTGCTGTAGAAATACCCAATAGTCAAAAGGATTTAGTATCATATATTTCCTCGCCGTCCAGGGAAGCTTGGGTAATTTATCTACAAAAGCAAAAAGGAAATGGTCGAATCCGCAAGTTTTCACAAAGAACGGCTTACTAAATATAAGAATGGAAGGCAGAAAATGTCAAGTGGACAAATCATGATTAGACGAGATGGGGATCACTAAATGCCAAATGCCGAGACGAACATGGTCATCGTGATTAACGCATAAAACACTATTGAGTACAGCGATACTTACAATTCAGGGGGAAAACAGGCGCCGGTTACTGATGCACGGTTTGTAGTGTCGCTCCTCTAAACCTCTCGGTATGGTCGGGTTGGGCGTCTCATGCTCCAAGTTGACTACTCCCTCAGAGTGCCTAATGAAATGCACCCAAATGACCGTGTCTCAAATAGCCTCTGTTGAAGAATTCCTACCAAAGTGAAGTGACGAACTCGAATGCCAGGCGTCATTAGCCGGGTTGACTCATCTTTTGTAATCAGTCTGGAGGTGATTGCTAAATACTGATTTAAAACCAGATGCTGATGACATACGAAGCACATAACAATATGCTCAACGGCACCGATGATGGGGGTGGGGGTTGCACCAAACCGAAGTGTGCATGAACTTGGCAATCAGTCACCGGTTCCCAATGGTCACTAGACTCTCAGATCATACCACTGCCTTGAAATTTAGATCGTCTGGTGAAAATTTCGGAGTAGAGTCCCTTCAATCAACCCTTCATTTTGATTTGAGCAACCGAGCAATATGAAGGTCAAGGAGGATCCGTGGGTCCGAGTGGATAACCATTAACATGGAAATGGAGACTGGCCGAGCTTGGCATACGTGTGATGAACTCAGCATAATGTTCTTTCTTCTGCTTTTCTTCCTGCCACGCGTTTTTTTCCCTTTTTACTGGTCCCGATGGCACGTAATCTGTAAACAGAAAATTGCTATATATATATATATATATATATATATATATATATAACAATTGTCTGTTCAGAGGCCCCAATCGAACGACGACTACTCCAATATGTGACGCACTAATGGGAGCTGGAAATCGAAGTCGGGCCACTCATTAGCTTGATTGAGAACACCAAGACGAGCGACAAGGACTTATTGAAGGCAGCCAACAGGCACCAAAAAACAAGGAAAAGCAGGTCACCAGTCCAGCGACCACTAGCATAAACATCATGAGTCGGGCCGGAAAGCAGCGACCTTGCACTAATAAAAAAGTATAGTTATCAAGGAATCAGAAAGGAGAAACACCCCAGGCTAAAATATCGGCCATACTAGTAAAAATGAAGGAAAAACCAGATAGAATAAATGTAAACACGGATAAACAACGGCAACAACAACTTGGCAACGTAACTACCTTGTACGCAACCTAGAAATGACATGCGAATTCACAGACGAAATACATCTTAATTACCACAGAACGGAAAATAACCAAATATTCACATCAACAGACTATTGACTTCGAAAGCACTCTTCTGTATGATGATGACTGGGAGAATCACTGCTAAAAGAAGTACGAACAATAGTGTCCTGTGTCAAAAGGAAATTGTATACAAACCAATATTTCAGTCGCTGTTAGCAATAACAGCCTTGCCTATTTACGGTATGCTGCCAGCCAGTCGGTTGACAAATATAACCGGCACTCCGACCACAGCTTTTGTCGGAATAATACACAGATGCTGAAATTCTCATCAGCATAATCTTTGTTTAGAACAGCTACACAGGCTTCCAAGTTGGCTTAAATCCGAGGATATAGGCGGCCATAGAACATAACTACTCTGTAACGACTATAGGTCGATGGGGATGTCCTTTATAGTCTAGGGAGATCAGAATTAGAAATTCTTACGTGTAACCTGTCGTATACGTTATGGAGATTATTCTTTGTCACTCACTATATGGATAAAATAGTTAACCTTCCTTGTGCTCTCACCCTCGAGTCGATCTTCTCAAACGCATTTTCTCAACCTTTGGTATTTTGCAACAAGGTACATGAATGTTCCTACTTCCCGTATTCTGTTAACTTGCTTGATGCCACCCCCCCCCCGTTTAAAATCATTTCTGAATAAAGGCTACGTCCTTATTGTAATGAACATCGTCACATCCAAAAGCCTGAGGACGGGTCTACCACAGATGACTCCACCAACCCCACCTAGGCTGTACAACGCGAAATCGTGGCGGGTTCCAACTGGCCTCAATGAGGCAAAGTCTATCCACTCAGATGAGCTAACCCGACTTGCAACACTCAGAACAGTTCGCCTAAATCACTTGACGAGAGGCTCGACAGCCGCTTCCCCGTGAGATGAGTGAGAATCCAGCTCTTTATTGGGGGTGGAGGCGTTTTTTGTGCTGTTTATTTCGGGATTCATTTGGTGGAGTAAAGTGATGAGCTAGCAGACAATGTCTACTAGCTGGTGGGTGGGAGCCTTGAATCACCTGATCAAACACCGGTATGCTCAAGGGTCAGTTTCATGAAAAGAGACCAAGGTGAACTGGAAGACACTCGTTCGTTGAGCAACAAAGAAAACATCAGAGATTAATGAGAGCACATTTCCTGTTGTTTGAAACTTGGATGATTAGTCCTGTTCACTATACCATTTCAGCAGGTAAGGAATGAAAACCGGGCATTGAGATTATATTAACGATGGATTCGTAAACTTGGCTTTCTCTTTCCATTCCGATTCATCAATCCTGGAATACCGCCACAACCTGTTGCAATTTCCACCAATTAGATGCATCAAGATCACGCAAAAATGTGTTCAGGAGACATTCACGGTGGATCGGAGTGACATCAGCTATCTCCAATCCAACAGTTATTTCACCTGCAAGAAAGACTGTACCTTTGTAGTGTCTAATCAAACCCATGGTTTTTTTCGATGAAGCAGTCGTCAACCCGAACTTAGACACCGTGGAGTTGAACGGATCTGCTTGACCAAAGTGAATGTGCATCCGGAACCACTAGCGCAAATGTGTTAATCTCGGCCGACGCATAGCCAACACTGAAGAGAACATTCATGCAGATCGCATGACTGACGGGTCAATCAGTGTGTGTGTGTGTGTGTGTAATGTGCTCAGGAAGACAGGACGGAGGTGGGTCAGGAGTATCTAGGTCACTTGATTTGCATAAGTTACAATCAGAATGGAATTGAATCTAATATTCACAACCGAGTATGAGTCAATAAACGGAGTAGTTTGACAAGAACCGAAAAACGCAGAGAACTGCAATAAGCCGTTGGGTCCAGCTTGAACCGAAAAGACAACCATGTAGCAATTAAACAGTTAACCAATACGGCCTAGGAATCCACTAATATGAAGACGAATTATTTAGTTGTGAAAACGTGTCAGCAAACAGAAAGACATAAGTGACCCATGATAATAAGTTATCGACTTCAAAGCGGTGTTCTGTCCTCCAAAAACAGAAACCAGAGCCGTGGTCCGCGAGAAAAATGTGGCCTCTGTGACCAGAGTACAATCGATAACTCAAGACTACAGGAGACAGTTTTTGTTTCAGCGAAAAGAAAACAGCAAATTGTGTCAGTACTCATTCTACAAACTTTTCGGGCTCATTTATTCGTTAAAATAAAAAAACCCTTTTGCTTTTCTAATTGATTGATAAACGCTTGATCCAATGATTTTCTAGGAATTTTTCAAAAACGTCTACAGTTCCGTAATAAATGGAAGATTGACCATCGGGAACTCTAGCTATGCATCATTTCTGAATCTAAATAGGGATGAATTTTTCTGTTTACAACAGTTAGTCGACTCTGATCTGAGAAAGTAGGACGTTCTATACGTTTTAATCAAAACGCGCTGTGTTAAATGAGGATAACTTAAAGATTCGAAAACATGGTGTGCGCGAAAAGATATCGACAATAGCACTGATGTCAAGACCAGCTTATTAATTTTGCTTTCGAAATAAAAGTGCTGTAAGTGGTGGAAAAGACAGTGGGACATGGGACACTGTATAAGCTAGCAGCTTGAAAGATAAGGTTAAGAACTTGAGAAACAAGAGCCTATACTAATAACCTGTTATTTGTGTTTCAGACTGAAGGTGAAAAACAATTGAAAAGGAAATAAGTGAATCAAGCTCGGAGATGAATTACTTTCGCAAGAGGGTGACAAAACAGTCGCCCAAGGCGGATGGCGACTGCGGATAGTATACTAACCTTAAGCTGTCGAGTCAATTAAGGATCTTTCGTTTAATCCAGTCAAGAATTAATAAACAGTCCTAATCTATGTGATTGCAATAATCAGATAAGAAAGTTGCACACTAAAGAATAGGTGATGCACCAGGAATGGTTACCCCGGAGTGTTGTCGTACACTAGACAGAGTTGGATGGGAAAGATAGAGAATCATCCAAGAGTAGAAGAAGTTGGGTAAAATAACAAATTTTTTGAAGAGAACAAGATTTTCGGAAAAATTAAGGTTGAAGCTCGTCTAAAAAAGTGGGAATGGTCAATTAACCGGAAGAACATGACATTCAAAAAACGAGGAACAGGCAGAATTTGAAGACAACGATCGGGCACCAAACATAGACAAAAGTCTCCGCCAGACAGATCGAGAGGAGGTAAGTTTCGTCGGGGTTAATGACCACTTTAGGAGATAGGATCCAGGAGAATAGCAACAACCGTACCCGTAGAGCAATCAGCTTTCAAAGAAGAATATAACTAGTCAGAAGCTATGGCTTTCATAACTTCATCAACCAATTTAGTTACAAGCTCCCGATAATTTGTTGCAATAAATATAAAGGCTCACGTCTTCCTTTATCTGTCTGTCATAAATCTGCCGTTCGCTCAGTTATTCAGACGTGGCCACGGATACTATGCACAATCAATTATGTTTTTCTCGTGCCCGCAACGAATGCAAACAAATGGTGGCTACAAAGTTTTATTATTTTGCACTGAAGTCTCCATAAGACTTCGCATAATCATCATGAAAGTGAATATCTTACATACACAGTTGTTTATGGAGCACCACACACACGGCCACCCTACGATCGTAGTCTTCCTCGACTTGAAAGGTGCTTTCGACCCAGTGGATCGACCAGCACTATTCAGAGCTCTCCACCGGAATGCCAGTGAAGTTCATAAACCTGTTGCGAGCATTGTACTCGCATAACTATGGTCGTATATGGTCGCATATACAATGAACTATCAGGTTCATTTGAAACGACTAGTGGCGTTCGACAAGGGTGTCCCATCTTTCCATTCTTGTTCAACTTCGTCATGGACGGGGTGACGGAAGACGCTTTAGAAGGTCTGCAGGATGTAGGAGTCGAACTGGGAAATGGAGGAAAGCTATGTGACCTAGATTACGCAGATGATGTTGTATGTCTGTTCGAATCCGCGGACCATGTACAACGCGCACTAGATAGACTCTCGAGTTTGGTTGCTCGGTTTGGAATGTTTTACTCCTTCAAAGTGCAAAGTGCTTTAACACGACTGGACGACAGCAGTGCCGAACTTGATACTGGACAGAGGAACTAACGAGTGTGGACCGATTCACATACCTTGGCAGCTGCGCGTTGAACAGTGGTACCACGACAGCAGAAGTGGGCACGCGTATATAGAAGGCTCGAGCAGCTTACGCCAGATGGAAGCACTTGTGGCATCGGCCTGATATTTCACTGAAGCTGAAAGGTCTTATGTACTGTGCCGCAATGTGCTCAGTCCTGTTGTGAAACATGGAGTATGCGTGTTGGAGCTGTTCGTCTGTTAGAGGTTTTCGACCACCGATGTCCACGTAGTATCGCTAGGATTGGATGGAGTGACCAGGTGAGTAATGTGGATGTTAGGTATCTGAGAATACTCTATATATGTATATATATGTATATATGCACTAAAGACTGAACCATAAGGCACGGTACCTCACTTCTAATCTGTGATGTACTCACAAAATTCTACCATCACAATTATCTCTAGCGCCTTTCTTACAAGGAATCTCTAATTCCCCTTCTTCCGATGTAGAGACCACGCAAGGTACCATGAAAGATTGGCTAAAGGAGTCGAAAACCCGTAGTCTGGGTGCAAAACTGAGAATCAAAGAGAAGTAGAGGTTGTCAATAGATCAGCAATATCGTGGAGGCAACCCGTATTCGGTCACGTGAATCTTAGTCAACAGTAGCCCAGGTAACATAAGAATTCATGATTTCGTTAAATGGAAAACTCGCAATGTCACGATGAATTTGTCTGAATACGATGCTTCGCATGGGCGCGCCGATAATTTAAATAAAATTCAGGATGAAACATACAAATGGGATCGGCACATGCGAGAATGAAGTGAGAAGTTACGGTCATTGAAACTTCACACATTGATCATCTGAAGCCTTGACAATTTAACGCGCCTGGGCCAGTAGCTCGCCTGAAGGGGTCAATCAAAGAATTCAGGGTTTACTGAATGTTGGTGAAATACAATTTGCTCTGATTAACTGACGACCGCCTGGGTAAAGACTTCAGCCAGAGGGCTAAAATCTGTTTGCAATATAATGACGAGCGTCACGCAACAACTGGTGACAACTATAGGTGCGGTGCAAGATACGTGTTAGTTTATTCCAAGATGTCTCAGAGGTTAGAAATACACGGCATATTTCTTTGTCATGTGCACTCACTGGTGAGGTAATTGAATCCCTTGTCATCCACTTGAACCGTTCACAATAGCAACAGTTTACAAGCCAGGTGGTAGGAACAAGCCAAAAACTGCACCGTTTCGCAACCAAAACGCCGATAACACACTGAGTAAATACATGCACAGCAAGAGATTTGCTCAAAAAATGGCTACATGCGATCCGCGAGCAGCTCTGCAAAAATGAGCAGCCGTAAAAAAGGCAGGTTTCTTCGTAAAGGCAACAGTAAAAAGAGCCAGTCAGTAGTACAACACGGTAGCATTAAATCCACCAAATTTCATCAATCCACGATCAGCCGTTCGTGGGCAACGATAGGAAATGAGTCCTCATCATTATCATCATCATCGTTCACCGTCAAACAGCAAAGCAAACCTCAATCACCACTGCCTTTCCCTCCAGAGTTACAAGTTTATATAAAAAGAGTGAATATCCAACGGGAACAGGGAGTGGACTTACACAGGCAGGTAAAGATAAGATGCTGCTGCAGCCAACACACGAAACACAGTCTAACTGTACAAACGCACTCTTTCAATCATTCTGATTCGATAGAAAATGACAACACGATCGCCACTGTTCACGGTTCATTGCCATATCCTCCAGTGTCTCCAGCCAACCAGCTGACGGGTGCCTCCGACCCCAACCACGAGGACGTGAGACACCTACTTCATCTAAGTTTGCTGTACATTTTCTCATTCCATGTTGGCCTCCGCAAGGCTTCTTCCATTCATTGGGAGGAACGCAAAATAGGACACGGTATGGTAGACGAATGTTCGTCGTACGCAACACGTGACCAAACCAGCGTAGTCTGCTAAGTTTCATACGCTGAAACAAGCTATTTTCAGAGGTGGCACCCAATACCAGATTCCTGACCTCTACATTACTCACCCGGTCACTCCATCCAATCCTAGGCATACTACGTAAACATCGGTTGTCGAAAACCTCCAACCGACGAACATCGCCCACACGCATACTCCACGTCTCGCAACCGTACAACAGAACTGAACGCACTGCAGCACAGTACACACGACCTTTCAACTTCAGTGAAATATCAGGCCGACGCCACAAGTGCTTCAGTCCAGCGTAGGCTGGGCGGATCGTGAAAGATTCAGTACACTTTTTCTAGTCCTTGTATTCAAGAAGCCGGAACCGATTTCATGCATATGGCGACCTTTTACACGAGTTCACCACTAGAAGTGGTGTTCTTCAGGGGGTGCCTCCTATTTTTTCTTTTATCAGCTTCGTAATTGAGATTATCATGAAGATAACTTTATGCTCAAGTGAGAATAGTAGCACCGATATTTTCCCAAACAGTAAATCCCCTGACTTAAAATATGCCGACGAGGGTATTCTGTTAAATGAGAATCTAAATAATTAGCGCAGTTTTCCTCGATCTTCCGATAGATACTGCAGCTACGATTGGGATGTATTTTGCATCCTCGAATTGTAAAGTGTTGCTTCAAAACTTGATTGGCTTGAAAGAGAACCTTGTTTTTGTAGGGGAAGAATTAGATGAACTGGACAATTTTGATCACCTGGGTAGCTGCACCTCATTTGGTAGTAATAAATCGGATGCAGTGTTTTCGAGCACACATGGTTTGACTGGCTTTCAGCGATTTGAGGCATCCGTGGAGTCAACGTGACATTCGGTTATCGGCCAAAGATCGGGCTTCCACAGCAACGATAAGGTCAGTACTGCTGCCATACGGTTCAGAAAGATGGCTACTGAGGGTAGATATGCCAAGACCTTCGGTGTTTCCACACATGGCTTCGAACTATTAGTGGAATTTGGCAAAAAATAGTCGTAGTAACGGAGAAATTAGACACAAGTTACTCGGTTCTACGATTAACTCTTTAGGTGCATTAAGCTTGACTAAATTAAAGTGGCTGGGTCGTTTTACGCGTAGTCGCAGATCGACTGTCATGCTGCATGCAGTTCTCCGGGGTAGATAATATTTGACAGGTATGACGAAGTGGTCACTCAATTCCATGGCAAAAAGTTGTGAGAACCTTAACTGGTGGACGTAGTTATGTTGGTCTGGTTAGACTGACGGATTGGGGTTCACGAGATCTCTCCATGCGAGGGTTGGAGAAAGCGGGTGATATGGTTCAGTCTTTTTCTCTTTCTCCTTTGAAACAGCAACCAAAACCACAGCACATTGACGCAAGATTAAAGCATGTAGAAACTGAAACTGAACTGAGCGCTAAAGCCATTTTGCATAGTAATACTTTGTAGACTAAAAAAGGTTTCACTGGATGCGGTCACATAGATCCACGGTCATGTATCATTCCGAACAAAACATGTGGCACCACCTTTTTCACACCGGTCCCGGAGTCCGAACTCTGATTTCTTACTATTGACGACAAAAACAGTGAAACTTTGTCAATCATGCAATAAACATTATGCTGAGCTCCAAGACTCAACTGTATTAGTCTTTTACCCGTTTTTTTATTCACAAGATACGAGACTGAGTTTTGCCGTATTCTCATTAATCGGTGCCTGTGTCGATATGTCGGCCACCCTGTGGATTTTTCCCCAGTGGCACGTGAGAGCACATCGCAATGGACGAGGCTCGGTGCGCGAAGAGCGCGTATAACCATGTAAGTGTATATATACACCGATGGGCGGGTTTGCAAATGCAAGAAACTATCACGTCCAGTCATTCGGATTTTGACGCGCCAACATCAGATGAATGGGTTGAAGACGTCAGAGAGTAAAAACAGAACGCTCGAGACAGCCAACCTGTGTAAACACAAGCAAGAAACTAGGGTCCGGGATTTCCGTCGAGTGGATATTACAAGTTACGGTAAATGTGATACTTTGTCGACGAAATTATCTGATTCATTAGGCAAGCAAACAAACAATCATGGGTTAAGATCAGGGGGAGTAAAGATTGATTGTAAAACTTGCCTTGAGAAAGACTACCTACGGTAATCGAAACGTTGGCGCATTACATCTACCAACAACGCTGTGTTAACATTATATCATTCACAATTGATATATCTAAAAGGCCGAACATGACTGAACTTATTAATACTGACGGTTGTTGCAGGAGTTAGGCAAAACACCACCGAGTGAAGAGAGCGGAAATGAGGTTGTGCACTTCAATCCAGCGAATCTTGATCTAATGGCAAAGCATGACGAACCCACACAAACCGAAAACACGCACGCATACATAAACATACACACAGACATATATACATATATATATATATATATTATACAAAAGCATGCACGTCCATACACGTGTGTAGCCAGTCGACATACTGTCTAAAATTGTGCCCTCCCGTTAACTGCGAGTTCGCCCATCCGTGTGACAATAATGACAACGGGAACGAAAAAAAGCATGCTTACCGACAGTGTATGGAGACGCTGTTAAACCTATCGTGTTCCTCTAGCTAATCAGAAGCCGATTATTTCGGATCGCGATCTTAGTTTGCTGAGGACTCGACCTATTACCTGTCCAGGTACATGTGCAACTTTCAGGAACGATCGATCAGACTAATGTGACCAATTCCAGATATTGCACCTGAGTGGTACATGATATTCTTAATCCCATTCTAAATGGACAGTAAAAGCATGCTTACGAAACACCTTGGTTTATGCGCACGTCAAATTTTTCCCAAAAAATGTCCTGATCGATGCTGATTGTCCGTCAAATTTCGAGGGGTGCAAGCCACTGTCTCGCTAAGAAAAAAGTGAGATCTGTGGAACACTATCGGGGCAAGTCAGTAAAATAATCGTAAATGATGCCTTTATCGCAAATGCAAGTAAATCACGCTTGTAGAATTGTTTGTTGCTGAACAAGGATACCGAGTTTGAAGCAACTGTCACGACACTAGGGTTTATAAACAGGTCATTGATTGTTCAGACTATACGTCCACAGTGGGGTTAATAGCATCACGCATCGTTTATGTCCCATAAATAGGATTAATCGCCTTAATAGTACTAAGTCGAGTCATGTCAGGTGGTCTAGATATATCAATCTTTATGCTCCCTGATCTTGACCCATAATAGTTGTCTGTATGCTTACCCAATGAATCAGAAGATAGGTTCGTTAACAAAGTGTTCATTACACTTACCGTGCTTCGAAACACATTGGAACGAATGCTTGTTAGACCAAATGTCCGGCGACCAAATTTTAGGGGGCCGAAAGCTACTGTCGGTCTAGGAAATTGATCAAAGATTAATGACATCACTCAAGATAGTTCTATCAATCAGGGTCACCGACTGTTACATGACGATACTCACCACATTTCTCCGGCCTCCTCTTTACTGACGAATAGACCAAACGACTCAGCGGCCAAATGACAAGCCGATACTGGCATATTAACTGGTTGTCTCACTCCAATTTTTCGTGTTAGATAAACATGATTGTCACTTTTAGGGAATGAACCGTCGAAAACATGCAGTCAGCGTTTAAGCTTCCACCGTGTATATTCTGTTCATGACTCGGGAATTTCTAGCATGTAAAATCCTTTACACCATAATGGCAAACATCTTGGTGAACTTGTCCTAAACGGCTAGAAATTCTCTGCAGAACTGTAAAGAAAAAGTCCCATGGAAATAATTGCTCATCTCAAGAATGGGATGTGGTCAAGTTCGACCGCATCGGTGGTTCCATGATACAAACAAATCTGAGTGGTTATCGCCCCGTTTAGAAATCGAGTAATTCGGATAAGTTTCAGGAATGCAATCAAAGGAAGAGAATCAGCAGTGCAATGAATAAAAACAGTGGAAGAAAATGTACTCGGCCTGATTTAACAAGACCCTAGTTCGATACAATTAATGTGGATGAAGGATTATTTAATAGATCCAAATGTTAAAATACATTAACCTCAGCGGGACTGGCACACGGTCAGAGGCCAGATAGGCATCAACGGTCCTGGAGTCAACTGTTTTTGACAGTTGGATCTGTTCAACAAGCGATAATGGTCACATGAGTAGATGGTTTGGGAGGTCACGGCGAATATGAATAAAATGGGACGAATATTTAAGAGTTCAAGCATCTGACAACCCAAGAAAGGTCAGATGTTCAAAGCCGGAATCCCCTGGTCACTTAGGTGGGCGATAGCAATCCCCAGTATCCCGGGTCGTCGCCATATCTGGCCTATAGGGACGTTACGTGGTTCTATGCCACTCCACGTTCCACAGTCATGGTACTTGGCTCGCCACAAACACCCCACACCCCCATGTAATGGGCCCCAGAGGTTAAAGGGCATGGTTCTTCCACCATACCCATACCTGGAACATTTTGTAAAAAATCCGTGTAACTATTTTCGATAAATCTCGTAAATTGCAATGGCCACAGAGCAGGCGTGCTGCTAACACCGAAATCTGGACAATAACACTAGAGCAGAAAGCACAAAATAGGAGAGTAAGAAGTCCGGAAAACACGCTTAATATGAAGAGCAACATGCCATTTTTCACTTTATACTATTCAGTCATCTGCAGGCAGATTAATACACTAACGGAGTGCCGGAGACCGGGAAACAGCACTCACACCATAGATTACCATTCAAATCAACACCCATTAGCGCCTCTAACTGGTGACGATTTTATTCTTTGACCACAACCAACAGGGCGTAAAGCACCAACAAAAGCCGGTGCTAGGGCTCAGTATCGGAATAATAAACGGCCGCGTGAGATTTATCTGGCATGACTGCGCAAACCCGAACGCCCCACATAACGCGGAAATGACAGATTGACCGCATATGGTGGTAGTCGCTTAGTAAAATGTTCCTCCGTCAATCACAATTAGTGCATGATTCTACTCACTAATTTTTTTGCCGACCGTACCAATGTCGCCAGTCCCAATGACCTTGACCGTCTCCGATATGGCCTGTTTTAAATTTGCCAATCGTGCCATTTTTAAAACCTGTATGGTGATGACAGAGCAACACGAAAGTGGTAAGGCTCATGCTGTAACGGTTAAAATGGGATTGTCAGTCAGAAAATCGGACAACCTTTAGGTTGCAGCGACCAATCGTGCAGATGTTATTCAAGTCCGCTAAATAATCCGTATGCACTGTCACGAAATGGCTTCCCAAATCAACCGGTTACGCACCAACAGCAACCGCCGATTTGCCTTACAATCGAATTGTTGAGACTTCACACAAAACTGGAAATAGTGTTACGCCTTAAAATCCAGTACCTTAGGTGTAGGGTAGGGAGCCCAAGGTTGTTTTCAAAAAAAAGCACGGAATCAGAATAGGTTAAAGTGGTTGGGACGTGTTTCGCGCATGTCCACAGAACGAACGCCATGTTGTACACTGCTCTCTGGGGCATGTAGTGGTTGTAAGATTCGTTGAGATAGCCAGTGGACTACATGGGAAGAAAGTATGAAAACTTTAAGCAATGGATTGGCTCGTGTAGTCGTAATTAGATTACCGGGTTGGTGTCCACGAGAGCCATCCAAGCGACGGTTGGAGACAATGGGTGGTATGGCTTAGTTCCGCAGTCAGTGACGTTTTTGCGTCTGAAACCTTTTTTCTTCTGTATAGTTTCTCAATTTACTATTTTGCCTTCGATCTTCACTAGTCCTCGTTCTTTTTTCTGATTGAACAGAAAGCACTGTGATATAGTAACCAGAACCGGGACATGTTGATGTATGGTTAATGTTTGTGCAAATTGAACTGAAACTGGTATGCTAGGATAAATCACAAGCACTAAAAGAATTGAGCCCGTCAATGACCATCTGTGCCAATACACTATAAGCACTGTCTAACATATCACTTTATACCAGTCTAAAAATCTTGACACAACTCGGTTTGATGACTAGTAGTAGGAATCGTGCCTGCAACAATAAGCACAACTGGACGTAGTAAATCAGTCATCACGTCATGGTCAGGAGTATAACAAAGGGAATAGATAGCATTTCGCCAGTTTTCATTAACTTTATTACGGGCCGCATAGTCTATGCACTAAAAACTGCTGGGTCGGACAACACGCCACGTTCGGACCTCACGGAGAGAAATCCGTATCCCCGCCGATATGAAAGCAAAAAATGTCTATCACATCCTCGCAGCAAGAGTGATGTGGGAGTTAGCTAAAAACCTCAGATTCATTGTGCAACTGAGGAGAAAAAAAGGTTCAGTATCGAAAACTTGGAGTGGCCTAGACCCGCACACATTTCCAATGGGTCGGATGCAGTAACCAACCGGCAGGCGGCAAAGTGCCTTCAACCACCAATAACCACCGGCATTGCTTTTCAACCTCTAGTCTTCGGGACGATAAGCTGGCGTTAAAAGTGTAAAACGTGAGAAAAACAAGGTACGTTCAAACAAAACGGCAAAAACCAATAGTATGCATTGAGAGCACGGCTAAAAATCCGGAGCAGTTCAGCTTAGTTCAATCTTACAACCACTAACCTTGCACCAACGTGCTCTGGCTTTTGTTATCACATCACCACCAGAGCAGATTCCTTTATCCACTGAAAAACAGTGAAGAGAAAAACCAGGGCATGGAGAAGATACAATAAGGCAGATCAAAGACTAAAAACACGAGAGTTGGCAGACCTGAAGAGTTTTTGTCAGGGTGGATCGAGTTAACCATCGCTGCGAATATGGGGTGATTTATTATCTCCAAAATGAGCCATGATTATCATGAATCATAGGCGCTGGTGCGTTTCCTGTACAAAACGAGCATAGCAAGAATACATGAGAGAAAACTAAAATTAATGTGCGTAAACAAAGATTGGGAAGTAAATCGTCCCGCAAATCTTGATGGAGCAAAATAATTCTCCTGATGTAATAATGTTCGGTGGAAATTAAAAGCATCATTACAATTCTCAATGACTTGCATCCTCAGTGGAGTGCAACAAGACTGCCCTAGGTAACTGAGTGTGAAGACTGATTTGAATAAACACACACGGACATTATACAGTGCGACTTCGGGAAGGTCGGATAAAACAAGTTAGTCCGTCCTGGCTCGATGATTTCCATTTGGCGTTCTTACGCGAACTCCACAGAAGATAGTACAACCCATTCAAAATTAACCTAAGGTCATTAAGTGTCCCTGAAATCCTTCGATTGAGTAATAACAGACTTCAAAATTAAGTACCGTGTGATAGATCTACCATACCATATCAAGAGCATGCAATTAAAGTGACTCAAAGAAAAGTGATAACTGATACTTTGAAATGGAGGAAGGTCCTCGTTTATATTGAATAAGTCCACATCGAAACAACTATTCAATATAAACGAGGACTTTCTTCCATTTTTTAATGCTCAACTGAAGGCTAACAAGGCTAACAAAGGTCGAATCGTGCCCGAGGTTCAACACAAGCATAATGCCAAAAAATTCTCCACTTTCTAAAGTGCTTGATTCTCCTGTTTACTTCGATCACACTTATCTGAATAATGATTGTGAGGATCGCAGTGAAAAGCAACACGAATAGCAATGCAACGGGAGAAACCCATTGGTATATAAGTCAGTACGCTCAACTCTCTTCGATTCTTAGTATTCTACCGACAGTCTGGTGCAATACGTCCCGCATTGATGCATTCACATCTTCAGGCCACTGACACCACTACTTTCTAGCCGGTAGTGTAGTCGGTATCTCCACTGTACTATTACTAGTGAATTGGCAAGTAGGGAAGTGGGGAAAACCCAGTCAAAAATTGAAGTTTCTCGTTCATAAACTTATCTCCGGAGATCGACCCGGGGCTAAAAACAAAAACGGACATTACAAAGTGATATCATCAGCCTCAAGGTTTTGGTTGCATGAGACTTCAGAACAAACTAATCGTGAACCAAATGCGACATCTGGAAACAAATAAACTACATACGATCCACGGCGGTTCACTAGAAATAAGTGGTCCGGCGAACCCAGTTTCTCATCACCTGCATGATTGAATTCCCTGAGCATGATGCACCAGGAACATCCGGGGAACCAAAATAGGAAAATGTGATCTAAATCACTAGTCCGGATGAATGTGAAGAGTCGCGTGTTTCCGTTTCACAATGACATTACGAAATGCCCCCATTGCTCTTCAAACCGTTTGATTTCTATGAACCTTGTTAGGAATGCTCGAACGTCGTTGTCACGCTCTTTGCCACTATTTGTGGAATCTTCTCAGCGTCACATGCAGGTGAGGGAGGTGCGGAGAGGATCGATCCGGCTTCTATTCTCGTGCGGCTGGCACTTGTCACGGCTTCAAATTACCGTTGAGAAGACGTATCCTTCGAAGGTGGGATGTCAGACATTCAGTTTGCTGCACGTCCGCTTGTGCACTTGTGGATGAAAGACGATTTGGACTTATACCAATGATCGTTGTAAAATATCAAGTCGATCCACCTTTCGGATCGAAACAGGCAGTGTTGAAGAGTACGTGTTTTCGACGACTCATGTTCAAACCGTTAGAATCATGTCTGACAAGATGGGGGATTAGGGGAACAGTTAATGTATATCCAGTCGGTTGGTCGACCAATCGATCGGTTTACACAGGAAAGGGAAGGAATGTCGTAGTTGTTGTCCTGTGACAATGGTTGTCCTGGACCGATGAAGCGGTTGCCAGTGACGTCACCGATCTTTGGCCAGGTTAATTCTAGGGCATGCACTAGGTTTCTCTGCACCCAGAGCTCAGGTTTTTAACGTTCGGGATTTTTTGGTTTTCGATTTCTGACAGTACTCAACGAAATGTTATTCACTTCTACCGGATCCCCAGGCTCGAGTAAACGGGCCGTGACCGAGCTGGAAACAAAGACATTATCCCCGAGTTGAAACCAGTGTGATTGATAGTTCTTGGTGCATTTAGACATGCCTCGGGGTCCGACCCACATAAGTGACAGCGGGTGCACTAGACTCGATAAGCTGAGGTCAACAAAAGCAATTTGTCCTTGCTGTTGCACCTAATGCCCGTCCTCTGCATGGACCAGTCGATTGGCCAGCAAGCAGATTGGAAAACAAACCGAATGAGAGCGTACTATCCTTCCCCCTAACTTCTCCGCCCCCCATATTACGTCAGATAAATATGACTATAAAGGCTCGAGTGAACCACCGAAGACATGTTCGCCAACACAACGGGTTTTGATCATTTTAAAGTTAACGTCTATCACGCTAATAGACTACAAAAAGTAGAAGTATTCATCTGCTCCCGAAAAGCACCAGAATATCGAGATGGACTCAACCGCATGAGCACCATGAAGCGTACACATACTATACGGAGAGCGAATGGCAAAAGAAAACCTCCAGAAATAAGACAGATTATGTATGAAGACTCCTAAGTCAAATCAACAATCTCCCAGATGTACAGCGCATGAACCATCGATTGAGCGCCGCCGCAAGAACGCTCACGAAAGACCTCTTCCATCACCGCCTAGGTCCCTGAATTTGAACCCAGTGGAAAACAATATACGACTATTACGAAAGAAAGATTACGCTGACGAACTTTTTGAAACCTCAAGAGTTTGGTTAACATTCGGACACAGACCTGAGCTTAACTAGCAGAAATATTCACTGCCCAACCGATAGACACAATGCCATGAATAACCGCGATTGTTGTTGCCACAAGTGGGGAAGCAATAGGCGGGTGATGGTCACTTATCACCCGGCTCATTGCCACACCAGTTCCCTGGCGCCTATTGGACACGGTCCTTCTATTGGACTTAGGCCTCGAGCGTCACTAGAAAAATACAAACATTAGCGGCCTCACAACACAGCAGTATTAATATTTTGAATCTGTAAGTATCCGGACAGAAGGACATAAGGAATGTGTCGAAAAATCGATGCGCTGTTATTTTTTGTTGCTAATGGCACAATGTTCACAAAACAGCCTTGCTGGTAGGTGCTGTAATCCACCAACATTGAGACTACCCACGACAGTGGAAACGTTGGCGAATGAACTGAGCGACAGGCCATTGTTTGAATGCAAATTAGATTCACTAGGAGTAAGCGGTCTTAGAAAACATCAAAATCATATGGAAATGCGTTTCTGTTAACAGAACCGTCGTCCATTGAGGTGACAACGAACCGCTTCGGTAACGATGGCTGACCTCCCTCGATGAATTTGTCAAAAACTTCTCCCTATTCTCATGATGTCAGTCGGTTCTGGATTAGTCACCTGTCTGACGGACCATGTATGCATTGTCATACAGTAAATGTGGATGGCTTCAACTGGGACAACGTAACTTACCCCGATTAAATTTATCAGCACAAGAGACCTCGAACAGAAAGAATTTCCACGACTGCGGGTCAAATATGTGCGTGCAGAAATGACTAACGTCGAGATATTACGTATGTTCCGCAAAGGGAAGGAGAAAATAAGACAAAATTGAAACAGATTATCCACACAATCCGAGTGCTATGGGATCCGTGTGACTGAACCCGCGACAACCCATTCGCGTTGTTGTTAGTTGGGCGAGGGACAGGTCGCGGCAACTGCTACAATCGATCGTCAGATGGTCGATTGTTCCTCCTGCTATTTGATTGGTTCATTAACACTGATGCGCATCGGACAGCATGTTGCTGACGTGCCACCATCGCAACTTGATTGGTCCAAAAGCAAGTCTAGGCAAACCAGGCTGCGTGTGATGGTTGAAGATAGACATGCAAACAGGCGAGCTCTGAAACCTGGGTGAACGAGCATGCGCGTAGCCAATGGCGCTATTACAGCCGACACCATCTCCAGCCTCTCAGGTTGGCACGGCTTGGAGATGGTAGGTCCGCGCTTTGCTTAGGCTGTGGGGTGGGTGCAATTTCCGGATCTAACGGGGGCCGATAGTTTTGCTTCCCTGTTGGATTTATTTTTTCCGGTATTTACGACCTCTCGACGACCCATTTACTCCAGAGTCAACCAAGGCGAGACAGATATGCGACTAAGCTCAGCTTCACGTATTGCAGCTAGCTAGACCAGTCGACGGCTAGTATCCGGAGGACAATCTCATTTTTCTCCACAGTGGGAACCGGGTTTATAGCTACTTATATAGAACACATTTGAATGTCGGTATGGGCCTTCGCCAGCATTTCAGGTGATAGTGACGTCCGATATCTGTGGCATGCCCAAATATGGCTTTCCTCCAGTCCAATAGCCATCGCCAAATGATTGGTGGCTCCCTTTTAATTTTCAAATATTTTTGATTCTCATACATAGCCTTATAGCTACTAAAGAATAAGTGAGAATTACTGGGCGACAGGGAAAACTTTACAGACAAGGGACGCAATGCCCCACTTAAATTACAAAACTTCACTTGGCCACTTGGATAATTCAAAACTACTTGTTTTCTCCATTTCCTATGCTGATACTTACTAACTGCAAATCGGTCTCAGTGATACGATTCGCCAAATTCTCAAATATGCAAAGTCTTCTGTCCACCCACTAACTCCAGATTTTACGAGGCGTCGCTTCTGCTTCCGACGTCTGGCATCCGCCCAAACCCCGTACACAGACTGAATGCTAATCTATCGTTAACCTGAACATGATGCTCTCAGTCTCAACGACGCTGTTTGGAGAACCGCCTTGTTTTCCATGCCCTAAAGCATGGGGGGCATAACAAAATTAATTTTGGCCTACTATTGACAACATGCATTACTCTTCCGGTCACGGAAGGATTTTCTAGGTAGATCGTCGTCCTAGATGCTTCGGCATCTTAAACTTCTAACAGGAACGGGGTGTTTCTTAATGGCACTCCGCTAACTGTACCGCGATGTGAATTAGCTTCGATCCGTCTCCTTTTTCGATCTCCGGTTTTTAACCACACTCTGCCAGCTATTCACCACTTCACCACAGTGGTGCCCTGTTTCACTTTCGGTTATCGAGGCCTTCTGGTCTGAAATGACGACTGTCGAGGGCCGTTTACACAGATATAAATGTGAGAAGTACAGTTCAGCTTTTATCGATAATGAATTCATAGTTTCAATATTGATAAGTTTTTTGAGTTCACATACGGCAGTTCAGATGGGCACGCTACACTCGAAAGATTTAAGCATGTTAGTATTTAAACCAGCTTGTACAGAAAAGCCGTTGAAAAAAATGTAGAAGTCTTCATTATTAGATACAGACTGATCCTCCTTACACATGTGACAGAGAGAAATAGTTGACAAGTCATTGTTTTATATAGAGAAGAGATAAGGGAAGAGAACGAGACCATGAAATATTTGAGTCTTTAACCAACGATTTTGGCTTTTTACCGCCCATTCGCTTGCACTGAGTTTGGTTGGTAAAGTAACCAGACAGTCATGCTAATAAGGGCTTAGGACAGCCAGATATTTACATTTTTTGGAGCAAGACAAAATCGAATGCTGACGAATGTTTTAGGAAGCTGCAGTGTACGAATTTCATCGGTGCGTCAAAAGACTCACGAATATGTTGACTAAAAGAAGCGACAGCGTCCAATGTAGACCTGATAGAGCTACAACCAAATTGAACTGTGTCGT
The DNA here is from genome assembly GCA_008360955.1 of Fasciolopsis buskii. Classification (NCBI taxonomy): domain Eukaryota; kingdom Metazoa; phylum Platyhelminthes; class Trematoda; order Plagiorchiida; family Fasciolidae; genus Fasciolopsis; species Fasciolopsis buskii. Next base: position 154,043 of record LUCM01003393.1, read on the forward strand.
CAGTAGGGTTCATAAAAGGACATGGGAGCTTGCGCACAATTTAAGACCGGAAGGTGTCAAGCCAATGAGGCGAAAGCAACAAGCTAACGCAGAAGAATAACTAGATTTTGAGATGGAAACAATGGTGACTGGTCTTCAGCAATCAGAGTTAGACGATAAGCTTAACGATGTGCTAATTAGAAGACTGAATGGATCAGCCAGAGCCGCAGTACCCCAACTTAGTTGATACTCGCATAGACTGTCAGAACCAACCACTATGGTAATTTTGGTGGTGCGGAGAAGCTTAAACATCCCTTCTACGAAAAAAAAGTGTAAGTAATATACCGTCACCCTGCACAAATGAGACTGAAGTATCAGTAAAAGGATAGGTGAATTCGCGACTGATACTGTTAGCATCCGTATCACCATCACATTTCACATCTCATTTCTTCTCGCACAGCAGTTCATAACCATATCGTGGGGATCTCCTGCTGTTACTACTCAGGGGTTGGCTGGCATAGCTCCTGCTAATTCCTTTGATTTCAGCCCTTACTGGGGTAGAAATGTGTCACACACGTGAACTATCGGAATTTGTAAAAGTGCTCCCTTAGGGGATGACCGCGAAGAAATACGGCCATTTGGGACGAATCTGGTTTTGAGGGGAAAGTAAGCATCAAGGATTGCTTGGCTGCCTCCGTGAAGAGTTTGGTACTGTCATTTAGCAATAGTTCAAAAGAAAAAGAAGATCAATGTGAAAGACTTTCGAAGAAAAATAGGGTTACCTTGTTGAAAATTACGGTGGTCTTTTTTACTTTGTTCAGTGGATGGAAAACAGATCGAGACTTTATCTTAGGTCTTAGTAGATGCAGACAATGGTAAGTCGTTGAGATGGACGTGCGTATTTTAGGGGAAATAAATCAGTACAGTTGGTAATAGTTTTGTCTAAAGTTGGATTTCTTTTGATAGAAGAAAAGCAGAGGTCTGCCAGATCAAACCCAATCAATGATAGGATACATGTACTGTTGAAATCACCTACACTAATATGTACATTAGAAATGGGATAATAAACGTTAAAAAGGAATTAAAATAGTTGTGATTTTATGTTGCGAGCTAAAACAGGACATATGCAAGCTCTTTCTATTCGAACTTATCTAACGAGAAAACCTGGAGTGAAACTGAGTTACAAGGTAGTCCGTTTCTTTTAGGGAGTATTTTTAAATGATCTCGGAATTCCGGAACAGAAAGAGTTTACGTACGTCACCACACGGCATCCAGTCTTCTTAATGGACTCTATCCTACCAAGATAGTTTGGGGTTATCGATCAACACTAGTGAATCCGCAACATCCGGCTTCAGCCATGATTCTTGATACAGATAACACAAGCATGAACATGAGTACGCAACTAGAGAAATGGGGTTAGGTACAATATTTTCGTGATCATGAAGCGGATTTTGATGTTAAACAATGCCGGAATGGACATGGTGGCTGGAGAGATGGTTACCAAGTAGCATAAGAGTTTCTTCTGGGTGGACTACGTCTTTGAATTGTCATAATGTCTGATTATAATCGAGCATGACTGCCAGTCGAGTTTTTAAACAGGGATAATTCCGAACGACTGTAGCGACCAACAGAAAACATAATTGGATCGAATTTCCACAAGGAAAACAAGATGATAACGACAGAATTGCAGCTAAACAAGCCAAAATGTCAAGCTTTAATAAGGTAAAGTTTTAGTATTTACAGCATTCTAGTCTTTTTCGAAATGTCAACATAAACCTCATGAATATCATGCCTACTGATACCGCTCTTTCCCGTCCTATCGTACTTCCCACCAATTTTTGCTCCTGCCAGTCCGATACCTGATTAGTTTAATTGCTCTAAGGAGAACAAGAAACGTGCACAGACTTCAAGAAGAAATAAAAGCCGTATTTTTGTCGCAAGTTAATTTGAGTACTTTCCAATACCCGATACGATGCGCCGTCGTTGTTAACCCGTCTGATCGATACTGCTGATCGTTTGCCTCGACAAAATGGTTTCATATCGTTATGCACCAAATGGAACAATCTTTCAGCCCGTGGAAACTGTAGTATATATACTTGAAATCATAATACGGATTTCTGGCTACCGCAAAGCTGTACTGGATTGTTTAACGTGAACTGTGTGTAGACTGACCATATGAGCTCAAATACCAAACGTTTCATGTATCTGGTTGACGCTTGAGCTAACCAAATTAGTCGGTTAGCTGCATTTGTTTACGACTAACTGCTCCACTGTAAGCATGCACATAGAGACCAGGTCATTTGAGGCTAGCTCACTCAGCAGCTTTCTAAAGAAACGCGACTGCTTATCTAGACTAAAGTCCATGCAAAATCTTCGTACGAATTTTCGTAACAGGATATGCACCTCTAGGACAACCGGTCCACCTGCGTTTCTGCGGATGCTGTATTCAAACAAGTACAATTCTCCTTGTATCATGCACCGATCGTTTGGTTCAGGCACTTTTGGTGATGAATTTAGCTGCTAAGGCGATTGTGGTGAGCTTGCGTGCAAGTCAAGTGATGCAGTCCGGTACAGCTTCGTGCCGGCCGCGTAAACAGACAACCAGTGAGAACCGTGGCGACAAGCGGGTGGTGAAACCAAAACATTCCCCGAAAGCGAGTGAACGGAACGTATTCCACCGGTGGGAATATTCCTAATTTCGTATGTTAACCCATGAGCTGTAAGTACAACTTGAACGCGTTTCTCTTCCATTCTTGTCTTATTGTGCTCGTTTGTGTAGCTCGGGTTGGGGCCAATTCCAAACTTACTGGTAACCCGTATTCGTTCGTTACTGTGATTGACCGAATTTCGTAAATTAATTTTAATTCCAAATAATACAGAGGCCGAGCTTCCAGAATGTCTATTGGAATCTGTTCACAGAAGATTCCGTTAGTCTGTAGCCGACTCTATATGCTTTTTGGATATTTAGTAGCCGATATTCGATCTTTTTAAGTATCCACCAGATCTGGATAGAGTTCTACCTGTTCATGACCGCATTTTTTTTTTCTAAATTCAAGATGGTCAATTTTAGCACTTCAAGTCGCATCAGGACTTTCAGGCAACGTTTACTTCTGCAGTGACAGTAGAAAAATGCACATCACCGCTGGCATCACGCAAAAAGTTACACTCTTTTACAGATCTGCATCACTGTTCACGTGAACGATATGACAGGATTCATTAGCGCGTTCTAGAATAAACTCAGTTGAATACATGCTGCTCGATGATGGATCAGCAGGATGCTTGATTTCTGTGATGATCAGATTCCGGAATACAGTTAATTTTTTAGATTACATGAAAGATCACATGCTTGTTAGGTTTTATGTCGTTCAGTCTGTCTAATGAACCTGCAGTTGATATGATGTTTTAAAGATACTCAGTCTGGCTGGATGAATAAATTCATGAGGAGGTAATTGCTGTAAGACTATGCTCAAACGGAAATGCTTCCCCAATATGGTTTATCCTTCAAACCAGCGGGTGAATCATGATCGATTCAGTCTTCCTTTACCCCACTAGTTTATTTTTTATTCGGTGCTGGCTTGGTGTAAACTGAAACAAATTGGATGAGACATACAAAACAGCAACAACACGGGCCAGTTATGAAAGAATCATTGCAATGAATCAATGGAAGTATACAGTCGAAAAACAGAAATTCCTTAAATCGCAGCGGAACTGAAGTTGATTGGCCTCGCTTGGGTCTGATATGTTCTGCAAACCAGTATTATTTTTTTGTCCATCATTGCTGGCTGTATCTACCAGATGCAGTGTTAATGGTGAACGCCCCATCACAACAGACGTCTTTAGTACCGTCAGTGAACTAACTGACACGTTCGAGCTGACATGGCCTGTTGGTGCTTAGAGGAACGACCAATTCACAAAACTAACGCTAACAACGAAGGACAGCTGTAAAACAACTGGCTTTTTTGGTCCCCCTTTTCTAGGATGTTGGTGGCCAATATATATATATATATATGTATATATATATATATATATATATATATATATATATATATATGCAACCTTATCCCAACGGAAACCATGAGTGTTTTCCGGGAAACAATTTACTGTGGTCAATTATGAACTATTTACTCATCAAGGTCGGGTGGAGTGCACCGTTAATTTCACCTGGTCATAATCAATAAGGCTGTTCCACGTTTAACACCGGAAACATACTTCCAGTCAATCACCAAGACCACTGATGATATTGTTTCAACTGATATGGATGTTTTCACACCTCAAGCTCCAAGCTCAGTGATTAGAACCTCCTGATAATTTATTCTAGTTCGTTGGTCAATGAGGTCGCTTCATTTCCTACTTTGTTTGATGAGATTTTGAGGCATGCATAAATTCGCTATATGCCTTACATCAAAAGGGCACTCAACCGTTTGTTTTTCTCTTTTGTCAGACAGTAAGTAACCACGGCGTCAAGTGTGTGTGTGTGTGTGTGTGTGTGTGTGAACTGCTTTTAGGAGGTCCTGACCAATGAACTTGGATCCTGGACTGTGAAAATCCCCCCCCCCCAGTTGCAGCGATATCATCAGTGGTCTTGATGACTGACTGATTTATCCTATTTGACTGGATACAAGCTCCCGGTGTCAAAAGTGAAACAGGTTGACTGATGGCGACAAGGTGAAAATAGGCCCCCCTCAAATCATGATCAGCTGATAACTCACAAATGATCACGTTAAAGTGGTTCGTGGAAAGAATTCAATGTTTCTTTTCGAATTAAATGAACTGAAAAATTTGCAGTAGACCATTAACGACTGAGAATGCCCCAGCTGTACAGCTGTGATGGCATCCCTCAGCTAGACAGACCTTCCATCACGTGACAGACAAATGAAGCCATACGTACACATGACCGTCACAGTAAACCTCCAAAATGACCAACAAAACAATAACATTGGACAGCCACATTTCTAACGGCTAACTATGACTACTGGTCAAACCAGTACCGTGACATCTAGACGTGAATGATGCTTCCAAAAAACTTTCCACCACCAATTGTTTTGCATTACGAAGTCTAGTGCTGACCGCAGCCTGCCTCCTTAAAAGGTGAATTTTCTGGAATAAGTAATGCCGAAAGTAAAAAATGTGATATAAATAACAAAATGTAGGAACTGAAAGACTCCAGTAGTAGTCAAAAGGGAGACAAAATGCAAAAGATCTGTTTAGATTATTATGTACGACGTGTCCATATTGCCTACCTGGTCAAGTGCATAAACGAGCATCCCAGTGTTTGCTTTTTCACCACAGTGCTAACAATTTAATGTGAAAGTGCTCAGAAAAGTACTCACAAGTGCCTATTGCCGTGTGGTGGTTGGTTGACCAGATGATAAGGGATCTTGTATTCCTTAAAACGAATGCGAAGCCGATCGCTTAGGTGGTAGGGGTAAAAAACGCAGCCGATGCACAAGAACTTATCTCAAATTGTAATCGAATCAGTCATGTAAGCAGCGCCAAAGGTGTAAGCAACCGTGAACTTTTTTCACTTTCTTCACTCTAAATGAGGAGAAGAACTAGTGGATAGTGTTTTCCGTCCCATGATGTTCCCCGCACATACTCAGATTCCGGTTTGGCCTCCGGGTGAATTATGTTCACACAGATAAACGTCACAGAATTAGGTTGAGTCGCTGACGGAACAGAAAAAACCTGCTCTTGGGCCATGAATTTTCTAGCTCGTGCACACATTCGCGAAGCTAATGCAAACTCCGTGTAGTAACTACAGCACTGGGCTTGTCAACATCTGTGTGCATATATGTGTGTGTCAACTAGGCCCGTCGATTCTCGTTGATTTATCCATTGAGCTTGCTATCACGTAGTTTGGCCATGAACTGGAGGACATGGTTCGATCACTTGACATTTAGTGACCTTAGGGATGGATAGCGCGTGCTTGGTCTTAGGCCGACACTCCGGTGTGTGATGGTTAAGGAAATCCTGAGTGTGTTAGCCTGATCCGACTAACAAAGACCAGAGCTCAGCGAGCTCATCCGGGCTTTGTAGCCCAGACAACTCGTGTGGGGCGAAAGTCGGGATGCATGCCAAATGATTAAGTGTATCAAGGACCCACCGGACTGACTGCATATATATATATTATATTATATATATTATATATTATATATATATATGCGAAGGCCTACGCTCATGATCAGACAAACATGAAGCAAACATCACGTCACTTTAGCATTGAGGGGCCTAGTCGACTTCTCAGGCGTTTCCATGCCCAGGTAGCTGAGACAACTGCTGGGGTGCAGTGACTCAGCCTGATCTACTGGTCTCAGTAACGGTAAGTGTTCTACTCCATCTGGGCGGACAGCGCGAATCGTGTGCCGGTCAGAGAACCAATATTTCCTGGTGGCTGAATTATGACGACCGCTGACCAATGGGCGACAGTATCAGTGTGAGAAGGCGGCAAGCCAATCTGTTTTAGGTGTCTTATTTAGCCTGGGGCGGTTAGACCAATGAACAGTGTCTAAATTTGCGTCTATTAGTTCAGCTGTGGATAAAACCCAACACGGTAAAAAAAGCAAACAAAATAGTATAAGCCGTTTTCCATGTTATTTTGGAATTAGGTCAGCTTTTTGGATTTATGTCCAAGGTGTTCGGAATTTGGTAAAAAGAAGCCTGTTTTTCATTAAGGTGATCTGAAAATACATGCCTCCTCGTAAATCTCAGGCCGCTGCGCATACAATCATGCAAATTACGCTACATGCGCGCACATGCGCCTATTTGAGATGGATCGTTTTTCAAACCTACTTGAAAGAGATCTAATTAGACAGTCGGATGTTATTTACGAATAGTTTTGATAGTGTAATATGGACAGCGCAATATACCCATCAGAAGACGAAGACTAACGTTTTTCGTCTGATCTCCTGTGTCATCCTTAAAAGTAGAGAAGCAATCGAGCACCCAATTACTATTCTGTTTAATATGCATATATCCCATAATAGTAAGTAATAAAAATAATAATAATAGTGTTAATAATCTCATTTCACACACAGCTGTTATCGCACGCCTGTTTTATCCCAACAGGAAGAAAAGTTTGTTGACCTTCTGACTGCTGATGTTGCGATTCTCACGAGCAATGCAAAAAGATGCCCTAGAAATTATAGTGTGAAGTGATCTGTTCTGACCGTGGACGGGATAAATTCACAAGTTCAACCCTTTTAGGTGAATCAGTCAAAGAAGACGGAATTCACACAAAGTGCAAACGTTGTATTGTGTTGTATTGCATAGACTTTTGCGTACAAGAATGTTGCGTTTCAATAAAAAAACACCCGCTAAACCAGAAGTTGCAGTCCCAGATTATCGTTCAACGTGGTTCTTTATCGGGTCAACTCCCGACGCCTTTCCTTACGTTCACTTGTTCCGGAAAACCATGTAGTTCTATAACATCTGAAACGATGTCAATCCCAAATGACCCCTCCTGAAAGGAGGAAAGGCTTAGAGTGAAAATCAGGAAACGGAGTTCAGCTGACGGTAACATCCGTGCAGTAAGCCAGAGATAGCCAATTAGATTCCGTCCTTCAGGACCGAGTTTTCGCTTCCCAAAACCTACATTGTTTACTCTTTACCTGTCAGTCAAGATCAGCAGGGGCTTTTTAATTCAGATTTTTATCACTACCGATCAACTAGGTGACAGGTGGTAATTCATCTTTTCTCAACCCTCGTTTTCAACGCTGACCCGATGGTGCATTAGGCGGCATTTGATCATCCCAAGTCCCATTGTTATGGTTATCAATTCCCTATGGCAACGCCGCGTGAATTTGTCCTTATGGAGCATACAACTCGTCTGTCACACTCATTCAGAGACCTAATTTCTGAACAAAACTGAGTCCTTTTTGAGAACCCACAAGTTCCAAAATTCTCCATCTGCCGAAGTTTCGAGTCCGACGAAACAGTCCTACAGGTATGTTTCCCTATTTAAATCCTCTGTTTTGTGCTCGAATTACCGAAATATGTCTGCATCCTATATGACAATTAATCAAGTCAGTAGAATAAAAGAATGCTGTAGCACAGAACGAGAATTAGTTTCATCTGGGAGCGATATCTTACTCAGGGTGCAGATGTGCTGCGTTGTGATGCGCCTTTATTGACGATGTTATAACACCTGATTTTCTAGGCTATTCTGGGGTTAAGAAGGCGGTATTTCACGGCTGCGCACTACCAGTGACAACAAAAGCTATTAATTTGGAACCGTGTTTATCATGACAATGATTATTCGGGCGGATATACAACAAGGATGAGAAACCTTCTGTGGTGGGTTCGTGTGCATGTGCTTTTGTTAGCGTCTGTCTTTGTGTATCTGTACGGGCTACAGAGTATTCAATCCTGGATAATGAGATGAATCCTTAAATTAGAAAAATATGAATGTGCTTTCCATTGCCAATAGAAACCAAGTCCTCATACCATAGAGAAGTTCTATACAAATCTCAGTGGTGTTTCCTTGGTCAGCATCCTGGCCTTACGGTTCGAATGCTGAGAATCCGAGGTTTCCTCTCACCACCGGTCACTTTCCCATTCCGGATTTTACCATTGACCAAGCCGTCTTTCCCGAACATTATGTATTTTATTGCACCAGTAATGGAAAAGGAAAATTCAAAGATGGGGTAGGTCTTAACTGAATCTTTAAAAAAACTGGAAAATACAAGTGATCTATTGCTTGATTCAAGTTGTGCCACATAACTGTTCTGTTTCTTATTGGGTTCACCTTCATTTAAGCTACGTGCCTATTTCTTAAGAGGAAGAGGAGTGGAGCTTAACTGGTTAATGACAACCACTAATGCCAAACCGGTTACCTTATCCATCTGCACAACTGATACATACAGGTTTTTATAGAAGCCAGATTTTAATTTGTCTTTGATGTAAACAAACTTCCTTCCCTTAGTCTGTCAATATTCTTTATGCTCAAATCCACTGGATTTTATAGCAGTTTATTACTTGTTGTCGAACGTTTATCACTCGTGATTGAGCACTCGAGACAAAGTTGGTGATCTGAAACTTGATTGATTACTCTGGTGATTAACAATGGACAATTAATGATTCGCAAAAAGAGCATGAGGCGTGTCGCTGAGGTGGGACTAGTTTATCCGTTGGAACTCTCCAGTTTAGTGTGCAGCCCTCTTCCAAACTATTATGCCACTGGTCTGTATAACAAGCGGAAAGCAAGAAGTGAGAGATTAATTGTTTTGCTCCCGAAATAGGGGACTCACCTCGTGGCTGCTTATTTGATATTCAGTTCTCCTTTACTTTGTCTTGGCATCCTACCACTGTTACGTCTAGCTTTCACTGCTCACTTGATCTGTCTCAGCAATCTATTTTGATGAAGATATCCTGTACGGAAGTGAACTACCACAAAATAATTTTATTTGGTTTGCGAAATATTAATCAACTTCTTAAAAACATGCGCGACCACACTCTTTCATTGAACAATAAAATACCTTTGCATACTTAACATGTATTCTTTCAACCAAAATTTCTGTCTGTGTCAAGTATCACATGGAGACAGAAGAAATTCGTTTGTGCCCGCCTGTCCAAACAAATAATCTGATCGTGGGTTTACTGCTTTTGAAAATGGGACAAAATGATTATAGCTTTCTGTGACAGCGTTCTGTCGAGGGGTTCTAGGCAATACTTAAGCGATAGGTTTGCAACAGTCAACCCACTGTAACAGAGCTAGTAAAACACATGAATTCATGTGCATTTTGCTTTCATCGGACGTCAGATACGGTGTTTCATGTATGCTGAATAAAAACCTGGAATAGATAACTGTCTACACATCTTCCGTGAATCTTAGGATACCCACTGATGTGAGACAGTCAAACTAACCAACTGAGGTTTTTCAGAAGCAGTTCATGATCTCAAATCACGTGCACAAAAAGATGCTGGTGGATCAAGTGGAACACTTGCCTGAAGAAACTTCAGATGCAAGTTGTATGCTAGGGAGATGGATTCGCTGACTGGTATTCGAACCCAGTGTTCTGCTTGAATGAATCAATGCATAGTTTTCCGATTCTGACCATAAGGAAAATAAACCCGTCAGCTATTCACTTCTCAACGTTCCCTTTTCAACCAGTAAATGAACTGGCTAGTTCTAGACGATAAACTGATCGTTCGATAAAATCAGCCGGTCCTAAGGAATTACACGCAGTGAGTGGGCAGCGAAAATTGTGATATTTGGATGTGTATGTTGCGGGTTCGAAACCCACAAAATCCGATGCCTTCGCCCTTGGCAGCTTAGAAATGACTTAGTCCTCTTCCTGAAAGTGGTTTGCTTTGTTACACCAATTACGAAAGAAAATGTTAGGATGAGATAAACGAATTGAGTGTGGCACGTTGTAATTAGCGCTGCATCCATTGTGTATGAGGTAAGAGTCCCATGAAATGGATGTATTCTTTGCTCTCAAGGGTGCACAGCGTGAGCAGAACTGTTTGCTATTACCCTCATATTTGGAACTAGGAAGAAATAAGAAAGTTCTCTACAAGTCGGACTTCATAGCGAGCCTGATGATAGTGAGTGGCTGCACCTGGGAAACTGGGATTCGAACCCCTGGCCCTGGAAGTGTTAAGTGCTTAATGCGTTTGAACACTGCTGGTATAAAAAACCGGGAAAATATCTGCAAAACTTACTCTAGCGAGTTCACTAATGCTAGAGGTTATATCACCGCAGTTATAAGGATAGCTAGTTATTTATCAGTCAGTTGACTGTTTTCCCAAACAACTGAAGCCTTTAAGAATCATGGGTTGCAGCGACTTTAATGTCACTCACAAACACCGTCGTAATATTAAGCTCACCATGTTGCCAAGGGTGCTTAAATGTGACAAAAATAAGGAGGGTTTTGAGACATGAATCATCTCATGTGTTCACATCCACACAAGTTTATAAAACTAGATTATTTTTGTTATGGTTATGTTCGAAGTGCTAATTACTTCAAGAATAATGCGAACACATTTTGCAGTTTCTATAGAGCACACTCCGGTCGTGAAGCCTAGTCCGCGGATGATCTTGACACCAGATTTTGGTCTTACTTCTAGTGAAACATGCTGCGTATACTCGGCTGTGTAAGTGTTGATTCTGGTTGGTACGCCTACTGAACTTCAGTTCATATTGATTTTTCTGTTTTTGTACTTTACAGGTCGGCCAAGCAACTGCTTCGGAGAACGTTGCCCTACTACCTGCTACAGTTGTGTTTACTGACAACTGGGGCACTTCAGACATTCTGGAATTCGAAAGACATTATGATGGTCAGAGATGGAAGAAGTTCCTTCATCAAAATCGACTGTCACTTTCACCTCTAAGTTTCCCGGCTAATTCAGGAACAGATTTGGTGACAAAAACAACAACAAAAACCGTAAACGAAAGCGCAGTAAAGTTCACTTCCTGAGACAGTTTAATCAAACAAGTTATCGACTGATATCTAGTCATATTGCGTGCATACAGACAGTTGATTCCGGATGGGACACCTGTGGTTTCTTCTTTCAGGCAGATTCGTGGCCATTGCGGTAGACGCACACACACACACACACACACACACACACACACAAGTAAGCCCACAGGTGCAGATACAAAACGATAGCGCATGAATAAATAAACTACTATTCGGCTGTGAGGAAATTGTAAACAGGCACGGTAAAAAAAGACGTACAACGCAGTCGAGTGCCACAACACCATTCAAACTCTTTGAATGTATGCGTATCAGGTATGTCAGAGAGTTTGGTTTTGTGTTGGAGGTTGTTCAATTTCGATCACGATTTATGGTGAATCTGTTAGCGACTGAAGTTGTCCGTTCTTTTTTCCAGTTGATTTAGTCCAAGTGCGCATCAAAGTGAATCTCATGTGGGTAATTATGCAGGTCGCATGGGATCCTGCACGGACAGATACGCTGAAAATCGGCAAAAAAATCAACTCTGCAATTCTTTGTGACTCCAGAGAGTCTTGTTCTGATTTCAGTCGGTGCTCATGTAATCATATCGATCCATACCATGACACTTTCCGGGCAAAATATTCGAGCAGATATACGCTTGTTGCTGTTTAATATCAAGGTGCATGTGATGGTCGAATATGAAACAAATAATAGTGTGGTTGTTGTTAAAATGAATACCAGTCACTCATAGGAATGAACGAGCAAGTTAGACGACGAACAAATATAGTCAGCCAAAGGATGAATGAGTGTTCGAGTAAATAAAGTGGTCAGACTGCCTGCAAGTCAGACAGTCATTCAATCAAACCGATAGCCAGTTAACCAGTCAGGCCAACAGTAACCAAAAAGAGTCAGTCACTTAAGTAATGATAAACTGCGCAAAAACAGTGGTTGCGTCACACAGGCACTCACAAGGTAAACATATTCACGTACACATGCACCAAAATAAATGCACAATGAAGAGAACACAGGAAATAAAGGAATAAAACAATAAAACAATTATTCAGTCACAAAAGGAAATCAGTAACTGGCATATCAGATCAAACACACGAACAATCACAGTGCAGAAAGGACCAACGATTCATCCAGACAATCAGTCATTAACTCACCAAGTTGATCCTACATTCACTCAATCACTCATTCACTCACTCATTCAATCAGTCAATCAATCAATCAATCAATCAAACCATCAATACTGCGATGACCTATACAACCACTCACAAATTCACTAACGTAATCACTATAAACCCGATCAATTATTCATAATTCAGCAACAAACTGAAATCACAAAAAGAGAACACAATCAGACACTCAGGCAAAAGAAAAAAAAGCAACGCGTCCAGCCACTCAATCACAAGATCATTCCAAAATGTCAATAACGCGAGGACAAACAGTTCATCCTCATAAAGAAATTACTCAATGACTCACTAAAACACTCAAACGGTCGCGCACTCAAACACATTAACTGAAGAATTAATTCAAAACAGAACAAAAAGATAAATCACTTACTCACAAACTCACTCAATCATTTACTCAGTCAAGCAATCACTCACTCACACATATATACACCTAACTAATCACACAATAACACATACCCCACTCAATCAATCACCCACTCACTCACACAGTCCGTTACTTTGCGTCGCAGACAAAGAAGCAACCGCCAGTCCACGTACGGAATCTTTCACTCATTCACTCACTCACTCACTCGCTCACTCACTCACTCATTCACGCACTCACACATTGACTGACTGACTGACTGACTGACTGACTGACTGACTCATTCATTCAAACACTCACTCACTCACTCACTCACTCGCTCCGTTACTCATACGTTCACAAAAATCAACTCATCTATTACCTCAATTATACTCACTCAATCTAAGTTTGATGCAATGACGTACTCCACATCGAACTCACCCACTCCCCGCGCACTTAGCCGATCCCTAACGTGCACACTCACTCACTCTGTCATAAGCACACACTCAGTCATTCATACACCCGTCACATCACACATCAAATTTAGTCACTCACTCTTCACTGATTCACTCATTCACTCAAACACACACATAGGTAACTCATTGACTCGCTCATATTCTCTCCCAGCAAAACACTCAGTCAATAACTTAAACTCCAACTTCAACGAGCTCAACCTCTCGCAATCCAAACTACTCAGAGACTCACTCATTAATTCAGTTACTCAACAACTCACTCACTATTTCTTTCAGTTACTCACCTGATTATTTAATCATTCAGTCACATATCCACAAGTCGAACTCATTCACTAACTCAGGAGAACCGACTTCACTCACTCATTCGCTTGAATACTCACTCGTATACAAGGAGAACTAGTTCACTCGCCCAAATTCTCTCTCACGCACAAGAGAACTCACGAACTCAAGTAGTGAATCACTTAATTCTATGCTCTTTCCAATAATAATATACAGAGCGAACTCATCCACTCACTCACTTTCTCACTAAACACTCACTCAGGCACTCAATCATAGAGGGATCTCACAAAATCCTTGGAGCCCTCAATCACTCATTCTCTAATTCATTCTCCACTCGCTGTCACTCACATGTTCACTCATTGATTCACTTCCGCACACTCCCACGAGGCGAACGCAGGCACCCGCTCACACCATTGTTCAGTTTCTCACCTACTTAGTGGATCACTCATTCTCACGAAGCGAACTTACACACTCACTCGGTTCTCCACTCGCCAACTAACTCAATCAATCGTTCATTCACTGGATCACTCACTCACTCAGTCACCCCTCACTCACGCACCCACCCCCACTCACTCACTCACCCCCTCACTCACTCACTCGTTCACTCATTCATTCATTCTCTTACTCACTCACTCACTCAACCAAGGCGCCAATATCTCGGTCACTCAGTCCTCACTCATTAAATTATAAATTCAGTCAATCGCTCTGTCAACCACCAAGTCGCTCATTGACACTTAAACAGCCATTCAATCGCACAGCTATTTCCACATTCAGTCAACCAAACAACCGCAAGGAATATCACTCAATCATGCAGTCATTCACTGAATTAGTAAAACCAAATATTCAGTAAATCACTCACTGAAGAACTCAGTCATTCATTCTTACAATAACACACACAACTTCATTCATTTACTTACACAACCGTTGAAACAATAAATGGCTTACACATTTACCCACTCACAAATCGAAATCAATCACTCCATCAAATAATCAAACACTCAGTCAGCCACACACAGATCAAACTAACTCACTCGCTGACCCACTCACGAACCCACACCCCACAAAGGATCTCACTCACTCGCAAACTGAACCCGGAAATCAAATGCACTCACGCACTCTCGCACTCAACCACAAATCGAACTCCCTAACTCCATGCTCACTCACTCCGCACTCATTCACAAACTGACATGCAAATCAAACTCGCGCTCACGAGCACACTCACAAATAGAAGTCGCTTATTCAGTCATACACCTCACCATTCACTAACTCACTCATTCAATCAAGCTATGAAAAACTCATTTTCCCCTTGATCGTTCATTCCATCATTGACTCACACTATCATGCACGCACACATTAACTCAGTCACTCACACACACATTCAATCAATCACTCACACTCGCAAAAGGAACTCGTTCTCCCAGTCACATACACACAAGCTCATTCGCCCATTCAGTCAATAAATCACTCACTCACTCACTCACTCACAAAGAGAACATACTCACACATTCATATACGCACACACTGAACAAAAAATTCATTCAGTTAGTCAGTATGTCACTCGCTCAACCACTGTCTAACTCACTCAAATAATATATCCCTCACTCACCAACTCACTTACTAGCCCCCTCACACACCCACTGGATCACACAACCGCAGTCCACTCACTCACTAACACAGTGGTGCACTGACATACTCATTCACTCGTTCCGTGAACTGGCTTAATCTTTCACTGGATGACTCAACCATTCACTCAGTTACTCACCGATTCGTTCGCTGAATGATTCACTTATTCAGTAACTCATGCACCCGCTGATTTTCTTATTTTCTCATTCAATCAACCACTCACACACTCACTCACTCACTCACTCATTCACTCACTCATTCACTCACTCACTCATATATTCATACACTTACTCCGCCACTCATATGCGTACAAACCGAGCTCATCCACAAGGTAAACTTACGCATGCACAAAGCGAACTCACCCACAATGCGAACTCAGTCATCTAATCACTCACACTCTCACTAACACTCACGCACTGGCTAACGCATTCAATCACGTAAAGCAAAGCAAACTCACGCAAAAGCGAACTTATGCATTCACCGAATAACTCGTTCACTCACTCACCCAATGAATGACTCGGTCACAAAGTGGAACCAGCCATACACTCAAACACTCAATCACAAAGCGAACTCAACCACCCAATTACACATCAATGCTCATTCTCGAAGTGAACACGATGAATGACACACTCACAAATCAAACTCACCCATTCCTTCACTCAAGTAAAATAGCGAACTAACAAAAATGGCGAAAAATATCGGTGAGTCAATAATTCACAGACGAACTCATTCAGAAAACTACCCGGATCAACCAATCACTCAAAACTGAACTCAGCCAACCATCCATTCACGAAGCAAACTTACTCACAAACCCAACTCACTCAATCACCCACTAGCTCACAGTCTCAATCAATCACTTACTCTCTCAAATACACAGTAGCAAGGAGAAATCGTTGACTCACTCAACCATTCACACAAGAAACTCACTCGCTCACTCAAATATTCTCTAGCTCACACAATCGCAATCAGGACTTGCTCAGTCTACCACTTAAAAGTACGCTCACTCGCACATTAACTCATACACAATGCGAAATAACCCAATCACTCATAAAGCGAACCCACTCATTCATGGGGTAAACGCACATGCTCTATGATTCACAAAGCGAACACTTCCAAAGAAAAGGCATTCACTCACTCAATTACCTACCTACTGAAAATGCGTACACACACAACCACCAACTCAGTCACTCACACACAAAGCGACCCAACTCACTCATTTAAAAAGAGAACTTATTCGTTCGCCAGCATAGCCACTCACACATAAATCAGACTCAGTGAGTGAGCCCACTCACTCACTCACATGGCGAACTCTTCCCCTTATTCACTCACAAATTGAACTCACTCATTTACTCACTCATAAAGTAAACCCATTCGTCCACTCACTTGATTACTTAATCATATAGCGAAGCAAAGAAGGGAATTCTTTCAAATAGTGTAAACCCGGTATCTCGGTCGCTCACATACTGATTATGCGAACCGACTCACTCACTCACACTAAACCATTTTGCTAGTTCACTAACAAACCGAACTCACTCATACCTACTCATTAACTCACCAAATCACGAAGTGTACTCACTCCCTCAATCACAAGTGGAACTCACTCGATCACTCATTCACAAACCAAATTCACTCAACCAGTAACTCACTTAGTCTCTCACAACTCAATCATCTGCACTCACTCACTCACTCACTCACTCACTCACTCACTCACTCACTCACTCACTCACTC
>LUCM01003395.1:15667-38862 GCA_008360955.1 Fasciolopsis buskii
AGTTCGACCCCAAGAGAGATCAACCAAATTTTGGTTACATGGGATTTGTGAATCGACGCGTCAGCCTGATGGAAAGTGGTATTCGGTTGAAGGATAATATTCTCATCTTCGGATCTATGCATCAGAGAAACGGACATGTACCACTGAAAATACCCAACACATGCGATGAAAATACTCCAGATCTACGCGGATTTGTTGTCGACGATGCATTGACCGAGACATTTCTCGTCTTAACATGAATGATTTAGGTAGCTACCCCTTGCATATACATGTACATATATATATATATATATATTTATTTATATGCAGAAGCAGTTGGACGAAATCTTCCCGGTCAATAAGCTTACTTCCGTGGTCACTGCCGTACATAATATTTGCGCACCCCACGTCTCCCTGTTCAATCATCCCCATAATTTAACCTTCGCGTTTTATTTCTGAAAACCTCATTTGATACACTGGGAATTTGGATGGGTGATATTTAGTCAGTTATAACTGCGCCATACTGATAGCACTCCGTTAACCAAACACAACTACACAGATTACGAAAACCAGTGTACACGGGTACGATACCAAGATCGAATTATGCAGTGGATACTCCACACAAGTTTGGCGTTGGTAAATTCAGTGTTCAGTGTAGAACAATTGCTGAGAACATATTGATCAACTGGCAAAACAATGCAACACATGCACCCAAGGGATCGAATTAAGTGTTTGATAGATGCCGATTAACAACATGATTAGTGAAGGGAGACAGAATGTACCCCAGCTTCTAGATAAAAGTATGCTTTCTGGAACAGATAATTCTCTGTTCATGCAGGCAAATGATGTGCACAATTAGTGTTAATTGTTCCACGAGATATCGATCGCATAAGCAAAAGAAAGAGTAATCAAATAATGTAGAATCTCTGAAGCGAGAATGGTCGATGAGAACTGATGGCGGCATGCATGG
Organism: Fasciolopsis buskii; assembly: GCA_008360955.1. Lineage (NCBI taxonomy): Eukaryota > Metazoa > Platyhelminthes > Trematoda > Plagiorchiida > Fasciolidae > Fasciolopsis > Fasciolopsis buskii. The sequence goes on from LUCM01003395.1 coordinate 16,617, forward strand.
ATAAAAAGACTGATGAGGCCCTTTCTCAAGTGGATAAAATAAATCCAAATATCAGAATATTCAAGAGCAAGCAAAGCCAACGAGCAAAACCCGAATGAGAGAATGAAACAGAATTGGTAAATGGTAAAAAATGAACACGTGAATGGGATCATCCATGACAAAAAACATGTTTAGAACCATTAGTTGGAAGACGACAATCTGTCCATAAATGAGGGTTAAACAAGCACACTGTGAAAACTAAATGAGCAACAAATAATTCCAGGAGTTCCAACTGCGATAACCAACGGAGGATTCGATTGGCTTCACTGGATACAAGAGGTACACCACAGTTACCATCATCATCGTTCAGCGGTAAACAGCAAGGTAAGCCTCACTGACCACTGCCTTTTCCCTAGAGTTACACGTTTCTATGAAACGAGTGAATATCCAAAGGGAACAGCGAGTGGACCTACACAGGCGGGAAAAGATAAGATGCTGCTGCAGCCAACACACGGAACACAGTCTAACTGTACAAACACTTTCAGTCATTCTGATTCGATAGAAAATGACAACACGATCGCCACTGTTCGCGATTCTCTGCCATATACCTCAGTGTCTCCAGTCAGCTAGTTGACGAGTCTTTCGGACCCCAAGCACGAAGACGTGAGACACCTACTTTACCTAACTTCGCTGCACATTTTCTCATCCCACGTTGCCACGCCATCTGTTGACCTCCACATGGCTTTTTTCATTCCTTGGAAGGAACACAAAATAGGGCACGGTATGGTAGACGAGTGTTCGACATACGCAACACGTATTGCGTATACATATATATATATATATATCCATACGTATATATCCCTGTGTATATATATTGCACAAATCAGAATACAGATAGTGTGGCATGGGAATAGAGGGAAGAATGAAAGCAGTAATCATAAAAGGAGAAAGAAAGAGACAGTACATAGATTTCGCAACACACTACCTTTTCTATTCATCATCACATAAGGGGCCATCCGTCGGAATCCACGAGTATTCTGCAGGTTTGATACTACCCGTTTGCCCAAACAGAAGTAGAGAGTTGATCGTGGGACTACTCCGATCCGTTGGCCAAATGGTCTAACTCATAAGGCAGCAGGACTATCTGAGGGTCAAGTGATCCACTAGGGACCGGTGACTGATCGCTCAGNCACTGCAGCACAGTACACAACGACCTTTCAACTTCAGTGAAATGTCAGGCCGACGTTACAAGTTTTCAGCCCCGTGTAAACTTCTGAAGCCTGTGCTTGTGGAACCCTTCCACTTCGGTTTGTTTTCTAGAGAGAATCATTCAGAAGGAGCTTCCATCTGGTAGCTTGAGAACACCCTCTGCCGTACGTGAAAAGGCACTCGGAATCTAGTTGTTTGTGAAGAATGGTTCGTAAATTTTGGAGATCTCTGTCAGCGGTTTCGGCAAAAGCGAACTACCACAGGACTCCTAATTGCAATTCAGACAACTACTTTTTGGTTATGCAGTATGCCTTTCCGACTTCTGGGTGGGTCTGTGCTAGCAGTTGGTGGTTTTTTGTATGGTTGAAACACGAGTATAGCTGAAGTAGCATACCCAATAGCCACTGGGCCCATTACACTTGTTGGGTTACCGGCTTCAATAGCCCCAAGACTTTGAATAGCCTATAACCATGTACGGTCTCATTTAGTTTGGTATGGTAACCAGTCGAACGACAGTAAATTGCCATTTACTACCAAAGTGACCGATGGATCTGGAACTCGAACTCTTGATCTATTTTGGGACAACAGCCGGTCGCTGAGGCTTGTACTGGAAGATCCCCTTTGTGTGAAATGATAAAGGATGATAAAAGTGGATTTCCGATTCCCTTACGTCTAACAGTTTCCCATTTATCTGGGATTCTTCGGGACCCACTTGCTGTGAGGTAGCAACGGAAATCAGAACACTTCGGTGCAAGGTTTATGTTTACAGAAACTAGACGAAACCTCGTGTATATTGCTGGGATCTTACTAGCCACTAACGAAATGGTTAAATTCTTCTGTTGATGTTATTTCGTTATACGCAAATTCATTGTATTTCTACAAACATTGGCTTTTTTAAATTCTGTCCTATAGTTGGCCGGGTCGGTTTTCTGGAGGAATGCTGCTCAAAGCGCTCTATCCCTACGAAGGCCCGTTCAATGGTTCATTGAAATTTAAAGCCAACGAATTGTTTTTGAAAATAAGGAGTGAAAATGAGTATTGGCACTTAGTTGCAAATCGAGCTGGAGAAATAGGATGCGTTCCAAAAAATTACGTGGAGGCGCATGAAGTTAGATGCTTAATACTGTTTCATACTGTCATATAAAAGGATCAAGATGTAGGATCCATAGCTGACTTCGCAGAGAGAGCTTTGCGTTCTTTGAATGCTTGCAAAACAAAGATCAACAACAAAAATGAGCTTCTCAGGTTAGTTTGACATTTTTTCTATCTTCGCAGAGTGCTTCGATCGCTTGCACAGGTCTGCAACGGTGATTCGTCCGATTCGGAAGTTCAGTCGATTGATGAACCCAACCTAGAAACTCTTTCGGTCTCAGGTAATTGAAGAAGCACTTGAATCCCATTTTATATGCCTGTCACCTGTGATATCACTCTTGTTGTGTCCGGTTAATACCCAAGATTGCCATTTAGCAGAAGTTTAGCAAATGCTGACAAAGTCATTCTAAAAATGCCTCTGCTTAGCAACTTTAATTGTTGCTGAACCCCTATCTTCACGTTTTACACATAAATTGAGGTTATGTAGGGCGATCCCTCTCATTGGAGCACGGAGGGTCGACTTGCTTTCCCAAAATATATGTGGAAGGAATTGCAAGAATGACTTATGCATCCAATCAGCGATCACGATGGGCTTAGTAATGAAACTACCGAAAACGTGTTTGTCTGCAACTCGTGTTTTTTCGAACTTTGTAGTTACCGTAGATCCACTTCAGAAAATAACTTCGTGGTCAAACTTGCTAAAGTCATCCGCGCCAGCATTTTGTTCCCCTGTCTGTGGACAACATGGTTATGGTTTAATTTTCGAGGCTGATACCTGATCATTCTTTATCGGGCCACCTTATTTTTGTCCAGTGTGAAGGCCGCAAATCATCATTCTGTAGTTGTATTGAAACGACCTCTTAGTAGTGGGTGTTTCCACTATCGGACGGCTTTTACAGCGGCATGTGATTCTTTTCCATCCGTCGGGTGATATCTTTCAGTTGGATCTCGGCTTTTTAGACAAAGCGAAGCCGCAGGGCTATCTGGGTTGAGCTTATTGTAAGTGGGGATATAAGAGGCAACAATATCGACAAACAGCACGACTGACCGAACTGTGACCGAAAACACCGCTGATTTGCCTTCGAGATTATCAAGACACTTTTCCACAGGTATTGGAGGTCTTTGGTTGTGCATCTGTGAATAGCTCTTATCTGAGAAATGAAAAATCCAAATGAGAATATTTAGAAAAGGAATCCAGAACTCGCCGTCGTGGTTTAGTATCTTTTGATGCCTGAAGCTTCGGTGTTGAGTTTTAACCGAGTACGATTTTATGCTGTCCCTCCAGACATCTGATTTCTTTGATCCCAGAGATGCTTTTGGACTCGCTGGAAATCAAGTCAGACTTGACCACATCTAGGAACCGCCGAAGGTTCGAATCATGAGCGTTCCTGGACTTGTCGCAAATACTGGTGTTCCCAACGCAGTTGAAAGTATTTGATCCGTTCAGCACTAAAAACGTTTTACCTCGCACATAAATCCCAAGGTAATACGTCATAAATAAACTGACGGTATCGAGGTCACCAGATGATGTGGCAATGGGGAATTAGAAAATACATAGTGAACTCAGGTAAAGTAGATGTCTCACTTCTTGTTGGTTGGGGTCCGAAAGACCCGTCAACTAGCTGGCTGGAGACTTAAGAATATGGCAGTAAACCGCGGACAATGGCGATCGTGTTGTCATTTTCTATCGAATCAGAATGATTGAAGCACTTGCGTTTGTACAGTTAGGTTGTGTTCCGTGTGTTGGCTGCAGCAGTATCTTATCTTCTCCCGCCTGTGTAGGTCCACTCCCTGTTCCCATTGGATATTCACTCTTTTCATATAGACGTGTAACTCTGGGGAAAGGCAGCGGTCAGTGAGGCTTGCCGTGCTGTTTAACGCTGAATGGTGAAGGTGATGATGTTGAATGGACTAGTGCCACGTACTCCATGTTACATAACGGACGATATCCATGTTTTCCGTTTTGTCTCCGAGACATTGCATCTGCGTTACCATGCCTTTTTCCAAACATTTGGATATATGTGAACAAGAATTCCTCTAACTGCTCTTGCCTTCTCGCCACCTGATCCTCAAAATCTTTGAAGTTTGTAAACCACGTAAGTGCTTTATGGTCAGTCGCGATAGATGGTGATAACAGTACTGTTTGACCAACGAAATTGTTGCTGACGTTTCTTTCCTGGTTTTACAAAAATTTTACTCCCTTGCTGACCGAACATATGCCGTAAAAACCGCATCTTCCTTGATATCCTGGTCACGTTGGGAAGGAAATGCCTCAGCACTTATGATGCTTCCGTGTCCATGACGAATTCTCGAACGTGCTGGCCTATATCCGGAAGTGTGAGTATGAGTTTTGGCATGGCCGAAACTCATCAAATGCGTTTTGCTGGCGCTCGGTTCACTGGGATCCTTTATCCCGCTTCAGCAACTAGCGATGTGAGGTGGCTATCGTCGCAAAATTTGGGGTGAACCTCCGGTATTGTGAAGCCAGCCCGAACAAACTGGGAGCTGCGTCTACACTCGTCGGATTGGCCAGGTTTTCACTACGATCATCTCAAAAGGTGTGCGTATTCCGGCCTCAGAAACAATGTGCCCGAGTTACGTCACTTGGCCCATTAGCATATGGGATTTAGACATTCTCATTGGGCGCGATCGTTTGAAGGCCCTGGTGACGTCTTCTAGATGCTCACCATTTATTTTTCTTTCGAAAATACCTTCGTCAAGGTGCGCTAAACATCAGCGAGGTATCATGCCGCACTGAACTGTATGCATCAACCGCTGAGACGTGGCTAGTCCGTTTTTAGTCCAAAGGCATCGTTTGAAACTCATGCAGCTCGTCGAGAACGTCAAGGGCGGTCTTCTGTGGATTGATTTCTGCTTCCACCTAGCAATAGTCTGGACCATTCGGAGCTCCTTAACGATTCTAGCAGGTTAGCCATTCTGGGAAATGGGAATATATCTTTTCGCGTGACCTGGTTTAATCCTTCATAACCGAAACGGACACAAATGGCCATCATTTTTCTGTTCAAACTCAACGGGCGCCGCCCATCTCCTCAGTGGAACATGGTGGGATTTCCCTAACGGGTACCTCTGATCGTGCGAGCCGATTAGGTGTCAATATACATTTATATTATATAGCCGACTTGAAAACAAGCATGATGCCCACACAACAGCATTCAAATGGAACTTTACGAAGGTGAATAAACAAGGAGGAAATACAATAGTAAACCATAACAAACCAGTTGTTTTTTTGTTTTCACCGTATACATTTTGTGATTTTTAGGATGAGTTTTACAGACAGCATTTGCGCCACTGACTTCGGTCCTGAGCCATGTCTGCCAGCGTCTCCAACCAACAACAATTCTCACCTATTGGGCCCAAACCAGGAAGGAGGGAAGCTCCAGCCAAGACCAAAGCCGTAATTAACTTATTAATACATCCATGCCAAACCATAGCCTGCCCGCCACGCCGCTTCTTCCAGCTTCGGCCATTTTGGTTTAAAAGAGCACGAAAAGGTAGACGATCGGCAGGCATACACAGTAGGTATCCAAGCCACCGAAGACGATATAGAGCGATTATCTCAGTCGGAGGACGACTGTCTGCATCCGACTCACTGCGGTGCACCTCGTCATTGCTCATCCGATGTTCCTACCAGACAAGAATAAGGCTTCGGAGACGTCGGTGGTCAAGAACAGAAAGTCTCCGGGCATCCTCAACGCGGATAGGCCAGGTCTGGCAACAATAAAGCAGAACACTACGAACTGTGGCATTATACACCTTTTCATTGAGGGAAGGCCGGATGTCATTGCAATACCCCAAGTGTTGCAGCTTCGCGAAAGCTGTTCTGACTTTCAGAGTTCGTTATGTGACCTCCTCAGGTGTGATCAGGCTCCCGAGATACTTGAAGCTATTGATTACCTCTTACCAATTACCGCAGAGAATGAGTGCAGACACAAGCTCCTGCCACTCTTGACGAAGTACCTTAAATATTGAAGGTGGAATGCGCATACTATATCGGGATACCTCAATCGCCAAGCGGTGTTACGCGTATGGAATCGGTATACTCTAGGCGAAAACTCTGTTCTCTGAGAGGAGTTCAGCTCCACTGTCTGAACGACCAGATAAAGCGTTCTGTAGAGCATTCTCTATGAAAAAGTCGAGAAGAAATGGAAATGTAGGGCAGCCTTGTCGTACTCTACTGGAGGTGACGAAAGGAGGCGAAAGCTGACCATAAGCCCTAACTTGATGTGAAGTATGACGGTACAACTTTTTGAAGACCGACACATACTTCTCAGGCACTCCATACCTCAATAAACAGTACTATAGTGCAAGCTTGTCACCAAATTCAAAGGCTGCGCAAATGTCTAAGAACCCGATTATTGGCCTTTGAAAAGTAATGTGGTGCTCTAAGAGATGTCAGAGAGAGAAGATTTGGTCGATACATCCACGATCAGCGAGAAATCCAGCCCGTTTTTTCATAAGTTTAGCCTTCACGCGTGTTGTACAACCTGCGACGAATGACGGACACAAGGAGCTTTGACGCTGTCGGGCATAGCTTAATACCCCTATGGTTAGCCGGCGGTGGCCAAACGGATAAGGTAGTGACGTTTCGACGTGAAGGTCGCGGTTTCGAATCCTCCCACCGCCGGTCAACTTCCCCACTTGGTAGCCCTCTGCTGGCCGCGGCCGCCTTCCTGAAAATTGATGTACATTGTTGTTTCGTTAATAAAGGAAGCAAAAGGTAAAAGATAAAAATTCATTGTGCAAATGCTTTTTAAACATAGGGACGACGATGGGCTCCCTCTAAGAGGAGGGAACTTTCTCGGAATACCAAACTCTCGAGAATAAAACTTGAAGTTCTCTGATCAGTTCCATTCCTTCCTTTAATAGGGCTGCGGAAATACCATCGGAGCTCGGGGCTTTATGACGCCCCAAGACACAAATTTCTCTCAGAATCTCCGGTTCAGTAGGTGGATCTGTTGTAACAGGCCACCAGAATTTTGCCGGAATAGCTGCGAGAGGGGCTGAAGCCGAGGGCTAGCTAAATTATGCCCGAAAGTGCACCGCTCACTATACGAGACATTGTTGTTGGTTGTATATCAGCGGGCCGTCAGGTTCACAGTGTTTTGCTCTCAATGCTTTCCTACCGGTAGCTTGGATGAGATGAAACAGTTTGCGGGTGTTTCCGGTGGCGGCACCACGTTCCACCTCCAAAGCTCGTTGAGATCACCAGATCTCATGATCCATACACAAGCTTGCGTTGAGTTCGCGTCTCGTTACGAGCTGTGTTTCATTTTACTCGCTACCAGCCGAGATGGATTGGCGCGCGTCAAGAAGGCGCGGAAACTCAGCAGAAATCGAGTGTCACGGGTCAGACCACAACCTGCTAAGCCAGCAGAATGCAAGGCATTCTTGACAGGCGACCAGTGCTTATTAACGTTTTCAGTTGGGTACAATCCTAGCTTTTCAACCAGTGCGCGTTGAAAGATTGATAAGTGAATCGTATCAGATAGCTTATCGTGATCTAACCGATGCTGCAGCGTGCGTTTTGAGCGCCCAACAAAGCACATGGACAGCTTAGTGCGAACTAACGTGTTTGGAATCAAGAGGAGTGCCCCCGGTACGACCGATAGATTAGTGTGCAGCTCCGCCACTTGTGGCCAATGGCGATGTGACCGATTTAGGTTCATTGCTGACTCCAAGACGTCGGACGTCAGGCGGTATATCGGCCATTGGAACGTCTGAAGCTCGCACTAGAGAGGAACAATCGATGGTCTGGCGACAGAGCCAACAACCGTTCCCCGTTTTCAGAACGACAGGAGTCGAGTCCAAAGGAGCATTAAAGATGCGCCTCATTCGAGGACCGCCGACCTACTCTAGCATTCACGTCTCCCGCCAAAATCACAATGTCACCCCAGCTTGGTATGTGTAAGAGGTCGTACGGCCTTTGATAGAAAGTGCCCTTGAGTGCATCTGGGTTGCGATCTGTTGGCGCGTACGCTGAGACGACGAGCAATTCGCGCCCATTAGAGTGACGGCTGTTTACTTTGCACGAACCTCCAAGTCTCACTGCGATGGGCGGGTGTCGACTGGGATCCAGTCAACTGGCGCAGTCTCAGTCCTCTCATTAAGAACCACACCAGCGCCAGCAACGTCAGAAGCTACAGTCTCAGGGTCTCCAGAAAGATGCCCATGAAACTTCACGTGGGGACTAAATTGGGATGTCAGTCGGATAACAGAGCTGGAGTCCCTTAGATGCAACACCCATCGATGACAAGGGTTCCCAGTGTACGGGCTAAGCAACTCCGCTGACCTACATGCTATCAGTGTTCACACATTGAGTGTTGCTAGTTTGAAGGGGCATCGAGGACAAAGAAGTACATCAGCCAGCGGAAGCGGGTTTGGTGATTTTTGGATGCTACCTGAGGGTGAGCGCGAAAGAACAGGGACAGGATTTATTCCAGTGACGCTACCACTAGCATGGCCGACTGCAATTCCCGAAGAATGTAGAGAAGTGTGGTGAGAAGGAGGACGACACGAGTCGATGGGAGAACAAACACTTGTGTACGGTGTGAGATTGTTTTTGTGAATGGGATAAGAGCTAGAAACGTCTGTCGGAAGATCATTCTTTTTCATTTTTATCATTTTATGCGTTGTGGGTTGTTGTACTACTCGACAACCTAATGCAGAGTAGGCCTTTTTATTTGAGGATGCATCTCTAGCCTTTGCACAGCCGAGCGCCTCCTGCAAGGCAGTGGAATCATTCCAGACGGGCCGGTGGCCAGCTAATCGGTTCATACGCCTCTTCTAGAAAACTTTTCCGGGTCAGTGGGACACGACAAGGGGTAATGGCCTTATTTTGTTGGTGGGCCACAATCGCCACGTCGCAGGATGCCACCAACGGGCTCTTGTGGTATTTTTTAAGGAGTCAGCTTGACAGGCAAAAACCCACCACGCCCTCGACACTGCTGCTACTTGTTCGTGACCCACCTTACTCACGGCTGACCACCCTGATGGTGGCTGTTCCCTTATCCGCAACCCAGGGACGCGCTCAGAAGCATGGAATTCTGCCTTGAGCGTAGGTTCGGAATCTAGTATTAGGTGCATGTTCTGAGGCCAACTTATCTCAAGGTATGAAGCTTCGTAGATTAAGTTGGTTGGCTCATGTGTTGCGCATGTCAAGCACTTGTCTTCCACGCCGTGTCCTATTTTCCGTCCCTTTTACAGAGTGAAAGAAGCCATGTGGAGGTTAGCAGGTGACGCGGCAACGCGAAACGATGGTGGCGACCGCAAAATCTAGTTGTTACTTTAGTCCCGTACTCCAAAAACTGACTGGAGGTCCGCCCTTCTAGGTTCAGCTGGCCACCAAAGCGACATTTCCCCCACCCCAAGTAAGGTGATGGCACTAGACTGGTAGCCAACGACTCGGGTTAAATAGAGCAGCTTGCGGGAGTTCCCTGTGACCGCAGAACACTTCGTCTGTGATATTCGTTGAGATCACCGGATTTCGCGATAACTGCGTATGCTTGCGCTGAGTTTATGTCTCGCTGAGAGCCACGGTTTATCGAGCTGACTGTCAAACGCGATGGACTGGCGTAGGCCAGGACGGCCCAGGGGCTCAGCAGAATTGCGACTTGTCACAACGCGTCCGGTTAGGCCAGGACTCGTTAGGCTAGCAAGCGCAAGCCATTCTTGGTTAGCGGTCATTACTGATCGGTGCTGTTAGATGGGGTTAATTGTATCCTTTCAGCTCTTGCTTTTCGATAAACTGTAGAACAGGTCAGATCAGATGGCTTTTTGTTGTCTAACCGCCACTGCACAGTATTTTCGGATCGCCTACCGAAGTTTATGGACAATCTGTTGCAGACTAACGCATAGACAAACCCAAGGGAATGCTCCAGCACAATCAGCAGTTTGGTATGCAGCTCCGTCACTTGTGGCTAATGGCCGTGTAATCGACTTGAAGAAATCGGACGCCAGGTGTCGTATCGGTGATTGGAGCTCCTGAAGTTCGCACTAGTGAGGTGCAATCGATGGTTTGAACACAGAGCCACTCTCTGTCCATCTTGTTTATTCAATCTTTGTACTGAAACTTGTAACACGGGAGAAAAGCAGTGGCCGGTTTAACGCTGAACGATTGTGATGGCGAAGATCTGCGGATCACTTAAAGAGGCAGATGTCAGGTGGTGTACTAGCTACTCGAACTGCTAGAATAGGTTATGATAGAACCAACAATCTCTCCGTTTTCAGAATGATGAAATTCGAGATCAAAGCCGCCTTGTACTAACTTGTTTAAAGTGATTCCGTTTAGCCCTCCCCCCCCAGGCTGACCACCCAGTGGAGCGCGCCGGGTATTCGCCTTCGTCTTTGAACTTTGATGATAGTACCGAGCAGTGCGTAGGACTTTCTCAGCGATGGGTGTTGTGGGTGGTTGAGTTGACGGCATCCATAACCCTGAGACATGGGTCGTATAGAACCCATATGTAGTTTCGTTATGTCATTTGTGCCAAAATGTCCTTCCACAGCGTTCTGCTATCTGGCATCAGAATGACCGACAGATCTGAGATTCGGACACTTGTCGTTTCTGGTAACAAACGCTTAATCTACCTTTCGGCCGCCTCTTCAAAGTATAATGTCTGTAGTTTTGATAGTGTTCTTCTGGGCCAACTCTTGTTACCTATTCATCTCTTCTGTCCGCTAATCGAATCTATCGTAGTCATAGAATAACTAATGACCCCGAAGAGATTATCATTGTGATGAGAATAGTTTTAGGCACTTCACATTTGCAACCTAACAATGAAGGCCTGTTTGCTACCCAAATATTCACACAAGAAGTCGTATCCAATAGTCGTTTTCCATTGATTGATTTTTTCTACAACTCTTAGCTGGGCCATAGCTTTTCCACATAGCAATTCTACTAACAAATGTTTGAACACTAACATTTTTTTATCTTTATAGGATCCGGTCTTTCTCACCTGCAAAAGTCTTCATTGGGGAAACCAACAGCTCCCGGATTTCCTATTTCCCGTAATCTCGCTTCAGTCTTGGTGGATTCACTGCGCCTGGGAACAGATGCAAGCTATACTGATTGTTATCAAAGCTTCCGCTTAATGGTTAACTTGTTGGCCACTCACATCCCTGGCTTTGGTCAGTATACCCAATGTCTTTTGGTAAGCCACGAAGTTTCAGATTTCCTGCTTGCATTCGATCTTCAACCCTTTGCTTTTAAGAGCGGCACAGCACTGCATTATTTTTTGGAAGGAGTCTGCGGCTCATTGGAGCCTACTGAATCGACCAGCGGTGGCAGGATTCGAACCGACGACATTCGCGTTCAAATACCGCGATTTTAACCGCCATAGGTAATTTGGTTAGTTTCATTAAAACAACTTCATAGTTCTGAGTAGTAGTGTTCGTCAATCACTATAAACAAAGCGATATGTGTGTGTGTGTGTGTGTGAGAGGCTAATCGCTAGGACAAAATGACGTAAGGGATGTACCTAAAAATCGATGCACCATGTAGTGGTTTTTATTGCGATTAATATAATGTTAGTAACACAGCGTTGTTGGTAGGTATAACTCGCCAACGTTTCGACTACCGTGGGTAATCTTTTCACAGCAAGACTCAATCAAATAACTGAGGGAACATTCACATGTTAAAAGATGTTCAATCATGTGTGTCCTTGTGAATGTGTGCTTTGAACTGTGGGTCTGGAGAGAGATTAGTTTTCCTTCACGTCATGCGCCGCCGTGGTGGTGAGGTCAACTAGTGTGGTGACCTTTGGAATGTTTGTTTCTCAAACATGTTAAGGTTCTCTATATCTAATATCGTATTTGATTGTAAATCTTGCCGTGAGAAAGATTACCTACGGCAGTCGAAAAGTTGGTGAATTACATCTACCAACAATGCTGTTATCAACATTATATCATTCACAATGAAAACCAGTACATGGGGCATCGAGTTTTATGTACACTCCTTATGTCGTTCGGTCCTGATATTCACAAACTCGTTAGCAATCGGATTTCTCTGGGAAAGAAGCTTGCCAGCTAGATCAATAATCGCACATTCAATGAACGTTATCTTCAATATAACGTTATCCTCAAAACTCTCACTGTTAAACCTTCGGATAATTCAGTTCGACCTGAGAAATCCGCCTTGGTTACTTCGCGCACGTTCCTACGGCAATGTATTCACGACTGTACAGACAACATGCGTTCTATGTGCTTCAGAATACGGAATATTGATAAATGTCTGATAAATGTCATTTGCTCCCGGCGGAAATCCTCGAACAAGTTCGAACCGTCGTTAAACAAAGACGTTTGCATGCGTTTAAAATAGGCCAAACACGACGAAAACGCAAGTTCGCCAAAGTAACCTTGCAGAGGATGACCGAGGAGGGATCGAAATCTAAACTCAGGTAACCTAACCTATTAAATACCAAAATTATCTTGATGAACTTGTCAAACAGACCGTTGACACCTAGGGAGTTATAATTACTACAAAAAGGTCTGAACTTCAGTCTCCAGAGAAAACCGCTGATGGTCGAAGAAATTCTGCCAGCACAGGCACAAACGTTCTCGAACCTCACGGAAGCGAAGGATGTGCAATATTCCTAAGAATCAACAACCAGTTGCCTCAAATATCACAGTGCAAGGGAGGAAAACACTGACAAACCTAAAACAAGGTCAATCAATACATATCACAAACGTGGACGTTACAGTCATTCTAAATAGGCTGGATTACGACTCAGAGGAGGACCTACGAGATGGAGATGAAGAAATAGAAAAGAAGAAATTGAACGCCTCACTCAACAAGTCAAATGCCCACGCAAACCACTACCTATCTGAATTGAAGCAAAAAACTTGGAAATTCCCTCTGGTTCTCATTAACGCCAAAAACCAGCAGACCTAAAAGATGTTGCGGCTTACCAAAGATCCACAAATCTGACATACCCATTCGTCCAATTGTACACTGCACTTCTTGTGAAGTGCACAAAATGGCAAAATATTTCAGTGTATTATTAAAACCCTATCAGAAGATAGTAGTAAATCATATCAATGACGCATTCGAATTTTTCCATAAGCTGAAAGACTTTGAACTAGAAAACGATGAAGTTGCTATGAGTTTTGATGTGGTCTCATTATACATAAGTGTACCCACTAAAGACAGTTTGAACTATTTACGTTCATTGTTAATATTGGACACCTCCTGAGAAGAACGAACTGTACTGATTCCATCAGAAATATAGGACTTTGCCTCACGTCAACATACTTATCGTTCAAACATGAGTTGTACAAACAAATGGATGGTATGCCCATGGGATCACCCATATCCCCCATTGTAGTAAATCTTTTCCTACACCCCGTTGAATCAAAAGCTTTAAAGAATTTTATTCACTCCCCACGGTTGTACGTATGGTATGTCGACGGCACATTTGCAATCATCAAGTCATCACAAAAAGATAGCTTTCTTCAGGTTCTCAATAGGCAATGCAGATCCATTAAGTTCACAATGGAGTCAGAAGACACCAGTAGAGTCATCAGCTTCTTAGATTGTCGGCTGAAAGTTAATGACTCACAAAAATTCAATATTGGCATTCACAGAAAATCCACACATTCGGATAAGTATTTGAACTTCCGTTCAGCTCATCTACAATGTGTGAAACGGATACTTATTTCTTCGCTAGCCAACAGAGCTAAAAAGATATGCAATGATGATACCGAACGTAAAGAAGAACTAAGACGTCTAAACGACATCCTGCAAGACAATCGCTATCCGCCGCGCCTCATAAGAAAACAACTGGAAACCTGCATATCAACCACCAAGACGAAGAAAGAAAAGAAGAAAACGGCCTCAGTCAGAATTCCGTACAGATCAGGCACTTCGCATGCAATAAGAAAGGCCCTCAGTGACTTTGACATTCAAATTTTCTTCCGGATAGATAATCCGTTAAAACGCCAATTATCAAAGGCTAAAGATCAAGTCGGTTTGCAAGACCAAAACAAGTGGATCTACAAAATCAGTTGCAAAGAATGCCCAGCAGAATACATTGGACAAACCAGCAGACAACCGATGACACGGATAAAAGGACACAGAAAGAAAGAAAGGTGCAGACGTTCGTACAAGGCAGTCTTATCGAAACTTGAGCGCGATTCAGCCATTGGTGTGCATGCTATAGCAGAGGGACACAACATAAATTATGAAAACACTAAAGTACTCCAGCGTGGATTTGCAATCCGTGCTGATAGTAAACTTGCCGAGGCTTTGGCGGTAAGCACGCACTCCACATGCATCGATCGGAACGACGGGACAGAGATTTCGGAGATATGAACAGTCCTAACATTTTTGAGAAACAAACATTCCAAAGTTCACCACACTAGTTGACCTCACCACCACGGCGGCGCATGACGTGAAGGACAACTAACCTTTCACCCGTCAAATAGTTCCAAACACACGCACAGTCAACTGAACATCCGTTGGCATATGAACGCTATTTTATTGTAAATCTTGCCTTGAGACAGACGGTGGTCGGAACGTTGGCAAATCACATCTGCCAACAACGCTGTTATTAACATTATAACTTTCACAACGCAAAGCTGATGGCCTTCAACTTACCGTATCAAATCTGCTCTGATTTCAGTTTTTTTTTACCTCGTTCTTTCATTTGCATTCTGATTCAGCTTACTTATTAGCAATATGTACACCGTGTAAATCAGGCGGTTTTCTCACTCCATCTGCGTTTTTCCGCTGCATAGACATTCAACGTTTTTGTTTACGACTCGGTTATTGTCACCTATTACAGTTCCTGTTCAAGGTGTTTCTGTGAACTTTTCATTTATGCCTAAAGACTACCGTACGCAGGTTTGTACTCACTTTACAGTCACTAGCATCAACTTTTGACCACCACTCGCTATCGGTTTAGACTGATATAATGCCAGGTTTCCCGTTTAATGTTTAAATTACTTCCGTAGCTGCATGGTTCCAGTTTAGTTTTACTCATTCATTGATGATTAACCTTTCTATTCCGATTGCAGTTCGTTTTATTTTTGTTACTAAGTTAATGATGCATGGGGAGTAGTTTTTAATTGCACCGATGGTTCAATAACACTATTTTTCTCCATTTTACTGCCTACCGAGTTGGACGATTTATGCACCGCATTGTTTTGATTTGTCAGAAAGCTTTTTTTGTCTTTGGTTCTCACTTGGCTGCAAGTGCTTTTTCCCGATATTCATGTTTATTAGGTCAGTCTAGAACCGCGAATTTGCGGCAAAACTGATCGCGTTGTCGACTTTTCCTGTTGCTCATAGCTGTGTATCGCCCTATCGTCCCGATGACTAGAAAGGCTCAGAGTTCTCCAGCTTAATGTAAGGGTTGTTCCTCAACGACCCCTCGACGACCAGCTCGGACGACCTAGTGTTCCATACGCATTTGTTCATCTCGCGTTCAATACCCAGTAGGGGCACATCGGATTTGTATTGCTACTGTTGATTCCTAATAAAACAAAGGGGACAGCTGTTCCATTCCTTCATGATTTCTGTTCGAGAGTTTAGCACTATTGCCGTTGGTTGAATTGATGAATAACAATTAGAAAGCAAGATAGTTCGGGCCCAAGGTGACTCTTAATTGCCTGACCTGCGAGAAGTGCTAAAACTGCCTTTTGACTTTTGATAAGCTTGATGAATTGACGGTGAAACTGCTTTACATCATGGATATTCAACGGAAATAAGTGATTCCTAGATCTAACAATCAGGAATCTTTCATTTCACAGTGTTATACTTGATAGTTCTTTACCAATGTCCCTGTTGTAATTGGTGTCGACTAGTTCGGTTGTAAACAACAGTTGCACGGTACTTATTATTTCTACTCTCCGTTTTCACCTACCATCCTTTGGCGCGACCAACTTAATCCGGGTTGTTCTATTGTTTGTTTTTTCCACATGTTTTCAAATTTAAGGATTCATCAATAGATCAAAACAACGAAATTTATAAACAAGACTCCGACTGGCATCTTTTGAACAATCACTTCAAGTTTTTGGAACAGCGCTCAAATAATGATCACGAATTTAGCTGGAAGTTACATGATGATAAAGTGGATGTCGAGCGTAGGCTGGATCATTTAATCCAATTGCTGGTAAGTTTTCAAACCATTTTTCATGCTAGACCTGTCCGAAAAAGAACTCAGCGCCAGCCAAGAGGTAAGTCTGGCCAGAGGCGACTCTGTGACGTAATCCTGGTTGTATTCTGGCAATTCGCCTGTTTCACAACCAAATCATGGCTTCTATCGAAGCACTGGAAGTCTGCACAATTGCGTAAGTTGACTCTAGTAGACCTGGATAGTTTATAACTGTTCCCGCAACTTTTGGAGGTCAAAGGTGGGGTCGGGGCATCTGCTTTTTATAGACCCAGTCTTTCTGCCAAGTACTCAAGTACCATTGGGACCAAGCTAACGTCTCTGTCGTTGGCACCGTCGGTTTGCGAAGATCAAGGACAGTGCCCGATACTAAGAAAACCTTATCAGAATTCCAAATATGAGAGGGCGCGACACAGTCTTATAGTAAACCACACGCGGCATTCAAACATGCCACAGAAGGACCGGCAAAGCCTAGCCTGTCTTAACACAGTTACATTGATCTCGCAAGTCTCCATTTCGAGGGCCATTTTGAAGTAAGCCATAACGTGTATGTGTCTGTGAAAAAGTAATTTGTCAGAAAGACCGACTTGCAGGTTAAATTTGTGCAGGCGTTCAATCTGCCCCGGCCCACCAACTATCGAGTGGCCGCTCCTTACTAGACTATTAGTCAGTCTACTGGCTCTGCGTTAGTCCATTCATATCAGGTCTCCGGATAGGCTTATTTCGTTATAGATGTGAAATCTTAAATCCCCAGTGGCGGTATTCTTGACTGTATACCCTCATTTATGTATTCATTTATTCTCTCGCAATAAAGTGAATATGAATTATGGTAAATGAGTTTATTCGCCAGTCTATTCAAAATGTTAACCACGAAGCTTAACTTTTTGAATGGGTACTTTGAAGTCCACGTCAGAACTGTCTGAATACCTGTTGAATATGACTGAAGTTGGTAGTCAGTGGGTACTTTTCTACAGTTGATTGTGCTCTATCGCAAAATCTGCTGTTTGTCCCACAGGTTTTATGGCACCGCCCCTCTGTCGTCTTCCAAAATATCTGTGAATAAATAAATGAATTTTCAAAGCTTTATTGAACTTATGTAACGGCTTTTTACTCAGTGTTATTTTCTGGTGGTTTCCAGCTACTGATCAACAACTTGACTCACTTCTAGCACCGCTCGACTGTTCACAGTAGGGCACCATCATCATCATCATCGCACAGGGTTGTACAACAGGACAGGCCCCACTAACTGCTGCCTTTCTCATCGAGTTACACGTTGCAATGAAACGAATGCATGTACAAGATGGACAGGAAGTGGACCTACATGGGCGGAAGAGGAAAAGACTGTCGTTGTAGCCAATACACAGAGTACACAGCCCAACTGTATAAACGCACTTTTTCAATCACTCTCATTGGACAGAAAGTGAGAGCACGGTTTCCACTGTCCACGGTTTGCTGTCCTATTCTTCATTCTCTCCAACCGACTAATTGAGGGATATTTTGGACTCCAACCACGAAGACATAGGGCATCCACTTCTGCTGTGTTCACTGTACATTATCTCATTTACCACTGCCACATTAATTCTACTTCAAAGGGTCCATCAGACCCAACCTACGAAGTCTACTAGGCTGCATAGGCTATGATACAGTGCTCTCTGATCCCATAACCAATACTCGTTTTCTAACCTTGACATTCCTCGATCAATGCAGTTCTGGTGATGCTACGCAAACATCGGTGACCAAAATCCTACAAGCGTCGAACCTTTTCAGCACCCAAACTGCGTGTTCCGCGACCATACAACGGAACTGAGGTTGTAGTAGCGCAGTAAACACAACCGTTCCAATTTAGTGAAGTGTGGGTTTGACGTCACAAATGCTTCGGCCCAGCGAACGCCGCTGGTGCGCTAGACATTCTCGTGCTCGTTTCTTTTATCGTGCTATCATGCCTAGTCAGGTGGCTTACGAAATACCTAAAAAGTCGAAAGATGTTTTGTTCCTTGTCTACAAGTATCACGTATGGTACTATTGTTGTCCACAATAACCCGTGGACCATTCTACCGATGAACCGGCTAAGTATGGTGTAACGTAAATCTTGTCAGACATATTCCGCAGACAGAGATGTACCTGTTTTATTACTTATGCGATTGTGCAGATTGATAATATTCCTTTCATTGTTCGGAAGTCAGTACTTTCAGACTCTTCAGTTGAACGTCCATATCGCTTTTGACTTTTGGTTCTCAAGGCTTTGATTAAGAACTACCATTTCTAGCTACCTGCTTATTCTGCAGGAATGTCGTAACTTCGAATTTGATAAAATGAACCGGGTTTGCAGATTGTGTTCGTTTCTCTTTTATTTCGCTCCACATTTACTTACTGCTGAAACTTTGTCCTTTTCCCTTCAATTCCTTTACAGCAAAAGGCGAACGCAGACCTTGTAAAGTGCTTTCTTACATCTGACCAATTCCGTCGGCTTTCCTCCTTAATTGAACATTACCAGCGTGAAACGATCCCTACGATAAAAAGCCGTTTGTTATTAGTAATTGGTATATGCTCCTCGTTGGACACCAGTTTCTCTCAAGTGACTCTTAATTCCGCTCTCCCCGGAGAATTGATTCGAGAAATCGCCTCGTCGAGCGTCGCATCAGGTGAGTAAATATTTGTCTATCGTTTTCATGAACGTATTTAGAGATTGTCGCT
This sequence comes from Fasciolopsis buskii, assembly GCA_008360955.1. Taxonomy (NCBI): domain Eukaryota; kingdom Metazoa; phylum Platyhelminthes; class Trematoda; order Plagiorchiida; family Fasciolidae; genus Fasciolopsis; species Fasciolopsis buskii. The sequence goes on from LUCM01003395.1 coordinate 35,717, forward strand.
TCTCTGTTTAGGCCTGAAGTCACATATACACACATACTGCGTTCTTATTGATCCCGAGCCGTACAGGAGTAAAGCTCCGTATCGTAGGACCATGTCTGTCTGTTGATCAACCCTCATTACTGATCTTGCTTGGCAGTGACATTTTTTCGTAACTGATCAAACAAACCTATGAAAGGAGCAGTCTTCAGAGCTACCGTGCTTGATATTTTTCGGACTAAAAAGATTTTGGTACGTGTTACTAGTAGGAGATAAAATGTTTTCACGAAATAATTCACCGTGATATCATCGTTCAACTGGTCATTAAGAAATCACGGGAGCACTGTGCAGCTGTTTCATCCTTGTTAGGAATCATCAGCAGTGCATATCCACCGCTCCCGAACTGGGACGCGAACCCGAGACGAACGACTCTAAGTCGAACGCCTTAGCCATTACGCTACCGGGCAGACCCTCAACAGTTTGTTCAAATTCACCACATGACGATGTTTCTCACAAGGATGAAACAGCTGTACAGTGCTCCCGTGATTTCTTAATGATCAGTTTGTCGATGATATCGCATGTTGAATTATTTCATAAAAATTTTTTACCATTTTTCTGCATGATTTTTGTGATTTCATTCTTGTCCCTGGATAATACTTACTATCGTATCACCGGTTTACTACATATTGTTCAGAATGTTAGCTGAAAAAGATCTGTGAAACTCTGTTCAATTGTTTTAAGATGTGCAGTATGTGAACTCTACGAAATCGGCACTACCGTGTACCCATTAGGACAGTCTGTCGCGGTAGAGTGGATTTGTGTCTGGATGGGCTGTTCTTTTATGGTTGATGACTGACTTTCTTCTTGTCTCATCAGTCCGATAGGGATTGTGCAATGTTTCATTTAATGATAATCTTCAGCCTACAGTATTGTCTTCTGTCCATCATCACTTCACAGACGTACATCACATATCCATGTGTCTGCGCCTGCTCACTATGCTTCTGGCCCAAGCAAGCGCATTACAAGTATTCGTTAAATGTAAGTTTTAGTAACTGTTATTTCTCATTTTTATTTGGCTTGAGGTGGATATAATTACACATATGCATATATCCATGGGTATATTTTTTGACGATTTTTCAGGAAGGGGGCCGCGGCCAACAAAGGACTGTCAAGTAAGGAAGTTGGCCGGTGGTGGGCGGATTCGAATCCGCGACCTTCACGTCAAAACGTCACGACCTTATCCGCTTGACCACCGCCGGCCAAGGAAACATGCGCCTCCAGCACACTATCTCAGGGCCATGTAAGCACAGCACATCGCATCTGAATTCTGTCGATGGTTGCTAACTTAATTAAGTGGAATACCGAAAATATTTATCAACAATAAGCCACATCTGTTTCTACTGAAGCTCCACATTACTGTTCATAGGCGGAACTACTTTAATTTGCTGTGAATATTTCCGGCATTCGTCAAGTCGGCGAATCTTCCGCCTGTTTTTATCTAAACCCAGAGTCGTACATCGTGATTCTTTAGTGTAAGACGCCCGTCAATGCCTCAGATGACCGTTTCAGTAAATAGAACACCATTTGCACGAACGCACCCTTCACTTGCGAAGTTCATTCAATAATGGTACTTTTAGGCACCTTCCAACCCATGTGTATGTTTACGGCCGTTCCCGACGATTGATGTGATTTGCGGAATTCACTGTCACCTTTGAAGTTGTAGCAAGAAGCGAGCACAACTGACCAGACGCATCACAACAACCTGGCTTGACCTCATCATGTTACTCCTGCTTATTACCCACCTGAAGTCCGTCTACACCTATTTATTATTCAGTGGCTGTTAGTCCACGTTGGGGCCGTAGCCCTCGTTTTATTCCTTTTCAAATGTGCATAATTTTATCATTCCTCTTACTTGGCACGTTCGTCTTCGCGGAGACCGAGGAATTAATACAACTGGAGCATCATTTACTGTGATTGACCTTTTTCTAGCTCATCCTATATGTAAACTGTACACATACAATAACCTTATACATTGTTTCGATGATATCCGCTCAGCATACTCCAACGTACGATGGCGAGCGGGAGAAGCTAAGGCCTAGGCGACTCCGTGCGTCTGTTCGGATCCATGAAAGTTGCTCGACATGCTCCAGGCAGACTCGGAAGTCTGTAGCTCCTTTTGGCATGTGCCTCGAATCTTCAAAGTGTGACGTACTGTTACAGGACTGGACGACATTAGTCCCAAACTTAATCCTCGATGGAAAACCAACAATCGTTCTAGTTATCTTGACATCTGCGCGTCAAGCGATGGTAACACGGCAGTAAAATTGAGCGCACGTACCTCAAAGGCTGGAGCGGCATACCCTGATGTTTTACTAAAGTTGAAAGGTCGTGTTTGCTTTACCGGAGTGCACTCAGTTCTATTTTACGGATGCGAGACATAGAGTTTGTGCGCCGAACATCTTCGTTGCTTGGGGGTTTTGTATCATCATCGTCATCATCATCATCGTTCAGCGTTAAACAGCAAGGCAAGCCTCACTGACCGCTGCCTTTTCCCAGAGTTACACGTTTATATAAAAAGAGTGAATATCAAAGGGGAACAGGGGGTGGATTTACACAGGCGGGAGAAGATAAGATACTGCTGCAGCCAACACACGGAACACAACCTAACTGTACAAACGCAAGTGCTTCAATCATTCTGATTCGATAGAAAATGACAACACGATCGCCATTGTCCGCGGTTTACTGCCATATTCTTAAGTCTCCAGCCAGCTAGTTGACGGGTCTTTCGGACCCCAACCACGAAGACGTGAGACACCTACATTACCTGAGTTTGCTGTACATTTCCTGATTCCACGTTGCCACGTCATCTGTTGGCCTCCACATGGCTTCTTCCATTCCTTAAGAGGAATACAAAAAAGACACAGTATGGTAGACGAGTGTTCGTCATACGCAACACGTGACCCAACCAGCGTAGTCTTCTAAGTTTCATACGCTAAAACAAGCTATTTTCAGAAGTGGCACCCAATACCAGATTCCTAACCTCAATGTTGCTCACCCGGTCACTCCATCCAATCCTGGCGATACTACGTAAACATCGGTTGTCGAGAACCTCCAACCGACGAACATTTCCCACACGCATATTCCACGTCTCGCAACCGTACAACAGAACT
>LUCM01003395.1:38887-84665 GCA_008360955.1 Fasciolopsis buskii
ATGAAGAGATTCTGCAAGCGAACCAGCCTTCTCCTGTCTCTCGACATTCTTGGACGCACACGATCTTCCAGACGAGCCGAAGTTCCTGTCCATCGTCAGTGTCGCGTAATAAGCTTGAACAGTCTTTAAGAACTGTTACCCGATTGAAGCGCCCGGCCGCTACCTTCATCTCTCGAGCTGCCTAAACTACCGAGTTTTCAACGGTCATGTTCTTAAGGCTTGCCGTCAACTTGACGCTGCAACCTTCGACCATCTTATACACTTCCTTCACGAGCATTAGGCACTCGTCCATTGTGTTCCATCTAGACCCCAACGAATCACACAATGGCGACATGTTTTCTCTTGAGAACTACGATCTATAGAACCCAGGACGACGAATCCTGCTGCCAAATGCACCTGCCTGTGCTTAATTAACACGAGATCCCACTATCTCGCCTAACCGCTATTCAGTCCGAACCCGTTCTTTACGTCCCTGCGGATAGTGAAACAAGCAGAATCAGACATACAAGGCGGACAGTCAATATCGCAGGGTTTGTTGGCCTGCGTCGATAGTCCATTCAGCCTGCAGCAAAAATCGCATTAAAACATAAACGCATGACGATTCGACGTGCGTCGGTCTAGTACCATCTAACAGTTCTGGACAATCCGCCACCAACGGTAGCTTACTTGTGATATGTCGATCGAACTCAACAAAAGCCCGTCCCGATCTAGGCGTCTCATGTCGCCCGTGCGACGCGCGATGAGCTGTATCGGAAATTCGTACTAGTATCGAATAATAAGAAAATGTTATTGCACAGCAGAGAAACTAGGAGCAAAGTCTAGCGCCCGCCCTTGTCCAGTGTTCGCTGTGGCAGGCAACGGCGCATCGCTCTCTCTATCGCAAGCGTACAGACATGAACGACTCTCGATGCACTCATTTTCCAGCTTGTGCTATTAAAGCCACCTGCTACCCACTACAAAGCGTCAGCGCGTTTGTTCTATACCGAACAAGAGGACGAGGTATCGGTAAAACTCGCTCTTTGCGTCCATGTCGTGCCTGCAGTCTGTGGGAAGCCTTGATGCACCCAGTAAGTTTCCTTATCTCTTGTAGACGGTCACCCGCTCCACGTCCATCAATCCTGCGAATACTGACGTAGAAATCGTGTGTCGTAAAACCTCTAGCTTACGTAACAGCTCCCACACGCACTATTCTCACCTCTCGCAGTACGTGCAGAAGAACTGAACGCACTGTAGCAACAGTACAACACGCCCTTCCTAAAGTCAGCTGAAAATGCTCAGGACCGACGCCACAAAGTGGCTTTCAGTCCAAGGGCGTACGCCCGCTCCTAACGCCTGCATATAAGCGTCAATCTACCCGTCTTACTGCGCCCCGAAGCTCACTATCCTTACGACACGAGCGAGTAACCCATACGTACTGGTGAGACGGCGGTTCTACAACCAATTGGTAACTTACGGCACCCCTGTACTCCAGCTTCCTGCCAACAAAGTACTTACACTTTGAAGGTGCAAAACTACATGCCAAACGAGCAGTCGATCTCGACAGGCTATCTAGTGCCCGTGTGCATGTCCCGCAGACTCGACCATAGGCACACGACGGCGTTCTGAGTATTCTAAGTCGCATAAACGCTACTTCCACTCTCTCAGTTGACTCCCTACAGAACAATCCACGCTAGACCTGCCTTAAAGCATCAATCTCACCTGTCATAGACGAATGCTGAAACAGTGAATCTGGGCGAATGGGAATGGGCATCCTTGTCAGAACGCCACGAGACTCGTATTCAAAATGAACTTGGATAGTGCGGCCATTATGCCCCACGACGACCCATAGGTATGAGCAGTACAATGCTTGCAATACGGTTTACGAAATTCGCTGGTATATCCTTCCGGTGGACGCAGCAACTGGCATAGAGTGCTGTCGCATCTCACGTAGGAGAGTGAAAGCACCTTTCAAGTCGAGAAAGAATACGATCGTGGGGGTGGTGGTGTGGTGTGGCTGCATTTCCTAGAAATTGCCGTAGAGTGAATACTCGGTCGATGCAACCTCAACCTGAACGGAATCCGTGCTAGCCGTTGCGCCGATGTTACTCTCTCGTAACCGAGTCAATACGAAATGGCATTATCGAAGCTAGAGACCTTAGTAGCTATCGAATTAAAACTAATCCAACGGTGATTGCTGCGGCCAATCCGTGTGCTCTTCTTGAAGATGGGGGTACAAATCAGTGAGCTCACCCACGGAGTAGTGGGATACGCTCCCTCGTTCCAAATATCATGAATCAAGGAGGGTAAATGATTTCAACAGAGCTCCCCCACTCAATTTGAAAAGAACTCGGGGGAAGGTCGTCGGATTCGGCAGCTTTTCCCTCTTTCAGAAGCCGAATAATTCGACTCCACGTTCCCACTTCCGTGTGGGGATCAAGTGACACTCCCCAAGGCTTTCGCAGCTGCATGCTGGACTAAGTACATTAGCGTGTGGCGTAGTCTAAATTGATCTTTGAAGGTGCTCTGCCCAACGAACCAGCCTTCGTCGTCTCTCCATTCTTGTCGCACACGACTTCACGAGCCGAAGTCGCTGTCCATCGCTGTCGCGTATAAGCTTGAACAGTCTTTGAACTGTTACTGAAGCGGCCTGCTTCCCTTCATCTCTTCGGCGCCTTAAACTACCCAGTTTCACGGGTCATTCTTAAGGCTTGCCGTCAACTGACGCTTGCAACCGTCGACGCATCTTATACACTTCCTTGCAGTTAGGTCAGCTGTCGTTTTGTTCCACTAGACCCAACGACCCTTCAAGATTGGTGTTCTTCTTGAAATACTAGATCTAGGACCACAGGCGAAATCTGCTGGCCAAATGCACTGCCTGCTTAATTTGATCCACTGATCGCCCTACCACTGCTATTTGGTCGCAGTTCTTAGTCGTCCTCGGAAAGTTGTCTGAACAAAGCCGAATCAGACAAACGGGCGACAAGCAATCGGGTTTGTGGCCTGGCGTCGATTAGCCATTCAGCTGCAGCAAAAATCGACAATTAAAATCTACGGCATGACTCCGATTCGAACGTGCGTGGTCTATTACCGATCTAAAGTTCTGACCAGAATCCGCACCAACGGTAGCTTAATGTATAATGGTCGATCGAAATCAAGAAAATCCGTCGAGCTAGAAGCGTCATGTGCCGGGTGCGGAACGCAGAAACTGTGTCGGAAAATTCGACTAGATAGGAATAAATGATTACTGCACAGAATTGGAGAATCTTCCACCGTTGTCTGTTCGCTAGTGCAGGCAAGCGCATCGCCCACCCTAAACAGGACTCCGATTCACTCAGTTTTCCACACTTGTGCATTAAAGCCACCTGCTACCACTACAAACGTCAGAGCGTTTGTTCTTCCCGAACAAGAGTGACGAGTCATCGTAAAACTCGTCCTTTCTCCATGTCAGTGCTGCAGTCTGTGGAGCTTATGCACCCCAATACTATGTTCCTGATCCTCAGTATTCATCACCTCGGTCACTTCCATCCAATCCTGGCGATACTACGTAGAAATCGGTGGTCGAAAACCTCTAGCTTACGAACATCTCCCACACGCATATTCCACATCTCGCAGCCGTGCAGCAGAACTGAACGCACTGTAGCACAGTACACACGCCCTTTCAAATTCAGTGAAATGTCAGGCCGACGCCACAAGTGCTTCAGTCCAGCGTACGCCGCTCTAGCCTTGGATATAAGCGTCCTTACCTCTACTGCCGAGCTACTATCGTTCGACACGCAGCTACCAACGTCGGTGAAGCGGTTCACAACCAATTGTGAACTTCGGCACCCCTGTCATCCAGTCCTGCAACAGTACTTAGCACTTTGAAGGTGCAAACTACATGCCAAACCGAGCAGTCGATCTCGACAGTCTATCTAGTGCCCGTTGTGCATGGTCCGCAGACTCTGACCAAGGCACACGACCGTCGTCTTGCGTTATTCGGAAGATCGCATAACTTCCCCCACTTCTCAGTTGGACTCCCTACATCAGAGATCCTATCCGTAAAGCATTTCCATCCACTTCGTCCATGACGAAGTTGAACAGGAATGGGGAGATGGGGCACCCTTGTCGAACGCCACGAGCCGTTTCAAATGAACTTGATAGTCCGCCATATGCCCCACGCGACCATAGGTATGAGAGTACAATGCTTGCAATAGGTTTACGAAATTCGCTGGTATATCCTTCCGGTGGAGAGCACTGAATAGTGCTGGTCGATCCACGGAGAGGAAAGCACCTTTCAAGTCGAGAAAGAATACGATCGTGGGGTGGTGGTGGGTGTGGTGCATTCCTAGAAATTGCCGTAGAGTGAATATCTGGTCGATGCAACCTCAACCTGAACGAAATCCGGCCTACCGTTCGCCGATGTTACTCTCGTGAACCGATGTCAAACGAAATGGCATTATCGAAGCTAAGACCTTAGTAGCTATCGGAATTAAACTAATCCCACGGTGATTGCTGCGGCCAATCCGTGTGCTCTTCTTGAAGATGGGGTACAATCAGTGACTCACCCCACGATAGTGGGATACGCTCCTCGTTCCAAATATCATGAATCAAGGAGGTAAGTGATTTCATCAGAGCTTCCCCACTCAATTTGAAAAGAACTGGGGGAAGGTCGTCGGGATCGGCAGCTTTTCCCCTCTTCAGAAGCCGAATATTCGACTCCACTTCCACTTCCGTTGGGGGATCAAGTGACACCTCCCAAGGCTTCGCAGCTGCAGACGTTGGACTAAGTACATTAGCGTGTGGGTAGCTAAATTGATCTTTGAAGTGCTCTGCCCAACGAACCAGCCTTCGTCGTCTCTCCATTCTTGTCGCACACGACTTCACGAGCCGAAGTTCGCTGTCCATCGCTGTCGCGTATAAGCTTGAACAGTCTTTGACTGTTACCTGAAGCGGCCGCTTCCTTCATCTCTTCGGCTGCCTTAAACTACCAGTTTTCACGGTCATTCTTAAGGCTTGCCGTCAACTGACGCTGCAACCGTCGACGCATCTTATACACTTCCTTGCAGTTAGGCAGCTGTCGTTTGTGTTCCACTAGACCCAACGACCCTTGCAAGATTTGGTGTTCTTCTTGAAAACTAGATCTAGGACCACAGGCGAAATCTGCTGCCAAATGCACTGCCTGCTTAATTTGATCCCACTGATCGCCTACACTGCTATTGGTCGCAGTTCTTAGTCCCTCGGATAGTTGAGAACAGCCGAATCAGACAAACGGGCGACAGTCAATCGGGTTTGTGGCCTGCGTCGATAGCCATTCAGCTGCAGCAAAAATCGCATTAAAACTAACGCATGATCCGATTCGACGTGCGTGGTCTAGTACCATCTAAAGTTCTGGACAGATCCGCACCAACGGTAGCTTAATGTGATATGGTCGATCTGACTCAGAAAATCCGTCGAGCTAGAGCGTCATGTCGCCGTGCGACGCGAACTGTGTCGGAAATTCGTACTAGATAGGAATAAATGATTATCTGCACAGAATTGGAGAAGTCTTTCCCCGTTGTCTGTTCGCTGTGCAGGCAAGGCGCATCGCCCACCTAAACAGGACTCCGATGCACTCAGTTTTCCAACTTGTGCATTAAAGCCACCTGCTACCACTACAACGTCAGAGCGTTTGTTCTTCCGAACAAGAGTGACGAGGTCATCGTAAAACTCGTCTTTCTCCATGTCAGTGCTGCAGTCTGTGGGAGCTTATGCCGAGATAACAAATAAACTACGCCTAACACTACTATCTTTCCGGACGCCGACTGATCCCTGTAGTCTCATGGCACACAAGCGACTGTTGACTGGGATCCAGTCTAGAAGGGCTGCTTCAGTCTTCTCACTTAAGACTTTTCCTACACCACATTGATCCACAGCTTGAGCTGCTTCGTTTCCTGAAGTGCGAAGAAAATATCTTGACGAGACGTTTGGCGCAGTTAGCTGAATTACTCTACTCGAATCCTGAATTCGTGTTTCACTCACACAGCAGACATCAATCGAAAGTGAGTCCACTCTCAGAGCCAAATACATCTGTTGGCCAGTCTGCATTAAAGTGCGCACATTGAAGGAACCCAGATGCAGAGGCTGACGAGGCTTGAGAAAATGTGAGCTAATAGACTGAAAACCACCTGCTACACTACTTGACAATAAACCGTTGCGAGTATCGGGCGTGTTATCAATGGAGATACTATGGGTAGGCAGAAGGGGCAAACAGATTGGGTTGGAGACAGAAGAGACAGGTTGAATAAAAGAGAAGGAACTCTGAGCAATAGCATGCTTATCACTACCCATCCCACCTTCGCTCGATGCAATGGGCAGCGCGGTCCTGATTATCCTGCGCGACGACCGATGCAGTATGGAATTATTTGTAGGCGGGTAACTCATGGGGAATAATGGACGGTTACTGCTAGGGAGTTCAGCCGCTAAACAGAAGAACGATTAGGGTTCTCAACCAAAGCCTTTGGTTCTGACAAGAACCTGACCGCAAGGCAGCGGGGTACAGCTGAGTGGGCGCCCATCTACTTGGATCAATCAGTCTTCCACTCGTTTTTCCGACTGAGCTTCTAACTCAGATCAGCCCCCGACTCGGAGGACCAGAAGACTACTTCGTCAGGCCTCCACCCATTGACCTTCCAGGCACGATTGGATCTTCAGCTTGAGATAAGCCATCCTGTATAGTTCGTTGGTTCATGGAGGCACGCAAGCCATCACACCACGTCAAGGTATAGTCTCGTTGTGACAGATGTCTACGTGCTATCTCCAGGATTGGATGGTTTTACCGGGTGAGTAATGTGGAGGTTATGAATTTAGTATTGGGTGAAGGTTTTGAAAATACGGTACCTCAACGTATTCTTCCTAGAAGACTTCGTTGGTACATGATATGCTTATATATATATGCATATATATACATATATATGATAGGAGAAGAAAGATGGAAAAAACCTCGTGGGGTTCACTACACATCGTTCCATCCCGCACATCCCCCTCATCCGTCATCCATGGTTTGTCAGTAGGCTGGATACTGTTAGGTTGCCCAAAGCAAAATAAGAAACTGATTTAGCCGGTCCGACTTTGAGCATTTGACTAAAAGGTTCAATCTTTGATGCAATGGACGGTCTGAGAGTCAGAAAGTGGTCGACCTGTTCATACGCCCCGCAGATGGGTTTGTGTATCCTGAATACCCAGTACCCCTGTAAGTCGCTCGTGGTTGGTTTACAGTCCGAGTTTAGCTATTTCGTTCAGAAAAACAATCAAAAAGGAAAAAAAGAAGTGCCGACTTTTCCCGCCATCCAGAGAAACATCGAATGCTGCAGCATTGTCTGTGTCCTAATTGACCCGTAAACTGCTTTAGTTCTCGTTTGTTTGTTGGGTGGCTTTTCTATAGATTAAGTAGTTGGTCGTGCAGAGCCGGATAATGCCTAAGCCTTGGTTCTTTAAGACTGGATTTATTCTGAACTGGAACCATTGATCCGTCAGGTATGAATTTTTATTGCTTGTACGAAACATGAGTGTAAGGAAAGGGGGATGCCTCACAGCCACCAGGGCCCACCACACTCGAACCAGCAACCTTGACTGTGAAACTTGAAGTTGCATGGAATCAAACGGTCTCGTTAAATTAGGTGGTAACCAGCAGGGCGACGACGAATTGCCATTCGTCTTAGAAAATCCATCTTCCGTGTCTCTTTGGATAGCGGAGACACACATGCCAATATACCACATCAAGTTGCGGTCTCGCTTTGCTTTTTTGTGATAATAGCTAACTTTGAATAGACTCAATGTAACTTTCTGTGATCACAAATTGCCTCAGCCAATAAATCGAGGTTGTTTACTGTCTGCTATCGTGCGCTTGTAGGTCACGGCAACTGAACCCGCATTACTCCTATGAATGACTCGGTCATGATAGGAAGTTAAGGCTGATATGTCGCCGAAAATCGGAATTAAAACCGAATTCTAATTAATCCTTACCGCTTTTGCAGCCCATAGCAGAAAGTCGTGCGGCTTGACATCAGTTAGCGGGATGAAGTTGTACGCATTCCTCTTGTAGTTATCAGAAAATAAGGCAGTCCCAAACAAAATAACACTAACATTCAATGGATTTGAAAATTTGTGTTAGTCGTAGTTCGGGTTTTTGGTTTTCATGGGGTTCTCATCGCTGAGTTTGGCGTTTAGATTGCAAACTGCTATTCATTTATCTTTTTTCAGCGAGCAGAACCTTATGATAACACTAACGTTGTACCAAGCGGGTGGTTCATGCCTTAACTGCCCAGCGGAACAAAGTCAGCTTCTCGAGTATCACTCGACCGTGTGCATTCCCTTTTTTTCTGAACGACACTCACGCAAGATCTATGTTCTAACTAGCCGACCATTCTTGGTTCAATTTGGCACTGTGTTGAACCTTGCATTCGTTCTTTTGGGCATCCCTCTGGTTGTTTTGGTCCGACTATCCTGAATGGCAACTGGAACTGTCGCTCGTCTGTTGGCATCTTGCTATCTACCTATATTCAGGTCACGCTGTGCTTGTTTGTTGATGAGACGTTCTCTCTCTTCAGCCAAATGCTTTTGTCGTAGCCACTGTTACTTCTTTGGATGGCTGCTCTTGGTTGATTTCTGCCACAGAGTCGACAATTCTCTTCACCCGTCGCAGTCGTATTCTGCTGTACGATATATAAAACGCCGCGGTACGGCTAGGTATTTAAGTGACAGCTAACCGGTATCTAATATCGAGCTATCTCGGTCCGTATTCTTGACGGTCTCAAAATGACCTTGCATTTCTATTGCTGCTATATTGTTCCGAATCAGAATGATGCCTACTAGATCTGCAATCAGCACCTTCGTGATTTAGCATAAAAGCATTTGAACTCACACCGCAAACCTGGCTTGCTGTACGTTGCGTTATTTTCGTTGATATTTTCTTAAAAATCATTTTTGATTTCTGAGTAACTTCCAAATGCCCCTTTCTGGAAGCACTCGTCAGGCCATGATTCAAAGTAGCGCCCCCGAGAAATCAAATCCAAGGTTTAGGGATCACTAGATACCACCAATCCTTAACGCATGGTCGTTTACATGCCGATATGTAATATATACATATATATATATATATTTCGACAGACGAAACAATAAAAAAGCAAAGTGAACTGAAAATCCTCCCGTGTCGATCGGGAGGCGATACATTCATCACTTTCTGAAGTATTGGAGTAAAGATATTACGAGTTTCTTCTGTACCAATCCCGCCTTCTTAAAATCCTTATTCATACAATTGATTTAGTGTTCGATGAGCGTTGAATTTATCTTGATTGACTCGTGATCACGCCTTCCATGTGTTAGAGTTTGGCGCCACGCCTTCTGGTTCTTCAAATCACATCTCTTTTGATTTTAGATAAATACTGTCAATAGGAAATGAGGAATCATGACTCTGAGGCCTAAAGTGACGAGCCGAAAAGGATTATAATAGATAAGACGTGGTAATGAGTTAGGCCGTCTACCATTCACTCTTTTGGCCGAGGGGTGAGTATGCATTTAGGCTAAAACCCACTCAACAGTCCGCTATCTCTACCTTCACTCTCCGCGGAACTGGTGATCCGATGGTGGCAATTGAAATCGACTTTGTACTCACTTTGAGGAACGACAACAGTCGGATCCCCGTCCATACTTAACACTCCCAGCCAGACTTTGGTCATGTAACTACCGAAGAGGTCTCGGAAACTGACCCAAGTTGCACTGCGATTGCTCGGTTTGTGATCATCCAATATATGGACTGAAGCGGGCCTTTGTTGATTGTTTTATTTACATGCAACAAAGCATGTGTAATTGTGTTTCGGTTATCAAACGAGTTAGCTCCATAAAAATTAAAAGAGTTCATCTCAAACAAAAAAATCACTCAGTAGCACGTTTGGCAGTCTGGGTTTCGGATCGCTGTGGCATTCGTCGCTACGTCGTCCTATCTGGGTTTGTAAGAAATGATGTTCCACCTATCAAGTACAGGCCTAGGTCGTGTCATGTAGGTCACATGATGTTGAATTACGAACATATAGAGCTTTTGTTACTTTTTCTTGCGGGACTAGTAATCGTGTACACATCCTCCCTTTCAGCGCTATTGAACGAAGAGTTTCTGTCGCAAGTTCTAGGCCTGATCGGTCCTGTCCAACTGTCCACTCCACAGAATAATCTGATAGCACCTGCTGGTACCGAGCTGTTCGCCCAATCATCTCCATCGGATCAAGAGTCCATTCCCAAGAACAATGTTCTCTTCGGAGGTCGTTTGGCACACGCGGCTGCCGCATTTCTGTTAGCTTGCAACTGGCACTTTTGTTCCATTGCTATCCGACAGGAGACCCCAGACAAGGAGTCCTCTCATGTACCTCTGATTAAAGCTTTGCTCAGGCATCCCAATGCCTCTCAGCATTTCCTCGAATTGGTCGTGCAAGCATTCAACCGATGCTGTAAGTTTTGTAGTTTCCCATTTTGTAATCCGTCTTAGTGTATATTGCTGACATGCATCTACTTTTACCTCATACAGTTTGGCCATTAGTATGAAATTGATCAGCTGAGTTGGCAGACCATTTGCGATTTTTAACAAACCGTACAGTTTGCGTTATTGTGAAAATAGAATACCATTTGATGTTTGGTCTAGTTTGCTCAAAAAGTAGTTTTTCACTTCTGTGGTGAGGTCTCCACTTTCCACTTTCGCCCCGTGGTAATTAAATTGAATTAACACGTGAACACAGAAATACCTAAAAAGAAGAGTACCGTGTTCCTGACGAATGGAAGGGATCACATTGTCACTTATCTGCTACTGCTTAGTGAACTGACTTCGCGCTCCTACCCGACCGACCGCCGACCAGGATTCTCGTTTTTTTGTCGTACCATCCATTTGCACTTTTTATCCAACCACTATGCACTAGTGTTCGGGGTAATAGTGGTTGAAAGGTGGCTCCAGTTTGTCAGTTTGGCAAGCAAACCGGTACAAAAATCTAAGCCAACGTAATGGACCAAGTACGTCAAGTTAGACTTCGGAACTGCGATCCAAGAGATCTCGCCGAGGGGATGGGGCTATTATGCCCTGTGGCCAAGTCGCTCTGTTAATAGTTCATTTGTATTTGAAATCTCTTTTTAGGCCGATAAATTTCACAAAGGTAGCTTTTTTATTTGTTTACGCACTATTCTTTTGTTCATTTTGCCAAAGCCAGTATAAGCCAGTATAAGTCTGTAACAGTTGGATCCTACACTTCTTATTGTCCAAGTGATGTAATTTAAAACCAGCAAAGGGCAGTTTCTTTGTTGCTTTTTTGCTTCTAGTGGACCCAGTATTTCGCGTGAACTTTAAACCTCTAGTCAGTGCTCGTCGCCGCGAATTCCTGATGCACTGGGACTACGGGCTTATCAACAGTGTCACTTCAGATACAACCGGTGGACTTATATCTGTTAACAACAGTGGACTGGCTTCATTACTCACTGTGATCAACCCGACGGAGCTTGATCAACCATTACTAACCTTGGCCGAAGAGGATGTCGGTTTGTATGCTCGATCCTTGTGGTCAGATAATTTGGGCACTGTCACTTCACAAACAACAGATCCGGTTCAACTACCTTCTTGTGTTGCCTCAACGACCCCGCATCAAAGTGTGATAAAGTTTTTGTACGATGTGTTTAGCGTTAAAGCATCATCCGAATTGGTTTATCGCAACGATCTGAACGTTATAATCGATGTGATCATACGTCAGCTAAACAATATTCGTCTACCGGAATCCGAGGTATGTATTTTATGTCACCGTTTTTCGTCACTTCGATCCTCAAGTATTCCGTATTTGTTGCGTCCCATGAGATTCGTTCTCTGTAATTCGCTGATTTATGGGTCTGAGTTTGGAGGGCAAAGCATTACACTAACTGCCGCCTAGCTGGATATAATGTTCATCCTCTTAAGAGCTTCATATGGGTGTTCCTGTTGGATCATGATTCCAAATATACTCATGCGAATTCTGAATGAAATCAATTCTGTGATGAGCACCAAGCAATGTGACCTTTAAGAAAAAGGTGAGACGACGGATTTATGTGGCAGTGCAAGTCCACCACCACAGTGTTCCGGATTCTCACTGATGGGTATGCGTTTATTTGATTGGCAAAAGACGCCGCAGTTTTCCACCGTTCAGGGGCCGATACACGTTTCGTTAAGGTGAAGCTCAACACGTTATCTTCATTAGCCCCAGGGCGATCAAGTAAGATAACAAATCCGAAAAAACGAAGGTCTTTTGTCATGGTCATGGACTCCGAGTGGTATGGTTCGAATTTCATCTTCATTTCTTATTTACACACCGCTGCAGGGCTATTCCCCCCATATCTCCAAAAGACTTATCACTGCTGGGAATAACTGAAGAGCCAAATAATATTTAACAGGTTAGATTTAATGCTATACCGGAAGACGGCACATCGCTATGCACCATCAATTTACCTAACTGCTTCCGAGATAACAAACCCCGTGAACACTCGGACATCACCAGTACGGCGTAGATGGTGATATATAAATCCAAAAAAATTATTTGGAGATTGATCAGTGTATTTTCTATCAATCCACTGATCACAGTTTTCGGTTTATGTCTCTAAAACCGAGGGTGCAAACGAAGGATCGAGTTCATGAGGCTGTAGTCTTTCTCCATTTGAAAATCGGACGCGGACGCCGCAGTTCAAGAGCTTTGCGTCATGGTCCAAGAGCCTTATGTCATTGGTTTACTGTGGTTCAGGTCCTTTAAATTATGGTCCAATATTCTCAAACTGCAACCTTTGCCCTGAACTACGAAAAATACGGACGGCACACTGCATATCGGTTGATACTCACAGCGTTCATTGATCGGGAAAGGTTCCCACACCTTCCTGAACAGTCAAGTGAGCGTTTACTACTCGCACCTACCATCTAACAATTAAGGTGATCGGAAAAGTTCCAGATAGCTATTCGTTTCAACTTAAATTGTTTTTTGCTACCCATGCCATGCTATTCAGTGGTTGGTCAAACTGTCAAGATTGATTTTTCACTGCCCTGCATGAAGAAAACATCAGAAGTGCAATAGCGTTAGATTTTTCATGTAATACTCAAAACAATCCACCAAAAAACGTGGGTGTAACTAATGCACGTCATCTATGCATTGTTTCGCTTCGTTGACTCTTGATATTTTTTAAAACATCTGCACCGTCAGCTTTCCACGTTTGCACCCAATTTTTATCGAAAGACGGCTGATAAATTTGCTGCACGGAATGTATTTTTTGTTTGTACACTGTACTGCTTGTTGAGTTTTTCTGCTTTGTTTATATTCATACGGCTATTATGATGAAGGTTATCATTGATAACTTTTGTTCTCCACCCACATCTCGTTCGTCATGTCTATTTCAGCAAGTGTTGGACTATTGTATCCTCCTCGGTCTGATTGTCGCTCACTCGGACTATGTGGAATGGGGACTGTACAAAGGCCGTGAATTAATAGATGCGCTAACCGTACTGCTTCGAGATGAGTCTGCAGAATGCACTTCCTCCGCGTCAGACCAACAAAGTCTGAGGTCGGTTCAACTGATCCTGTCGCGCTTGCGAGACCTTATGAAGATTTAGCTGATACAGACCTTCTTGTCCGTTCGAAGTTGGCCTGAACGGCCATATCTGCGCCGATGATCTTCCCTCACTAGCTCTTTTCATAGACACTTTTCCGTGTGCACTTCACACTGTCATTCCACATTTCGTCCTCCTCCCCATTCGTGGTTCATAACCATCTTTACCTATTTACTTAGTCTTGAAGGTTCTTTCCCGAAGTACCTGTGATCCGGCCGTTTTTGGACCGCGGAGCGAAAACTTGAATTTCGTGATGCAGTTCTGTCGTTTTTGACAGTGAATATCAACCCGGTGCTGTTTTACCACCGTCGCATACGTAATTAGGCAATTCCATTGTACAGCCTAAATCTGGGGTCAGACAATTGATTTCAACATAACTCTCTTGTTTCATCAGAGTTTTAGAAGTTCGCAGACTTTTGCTCCGGTAATGTTCTCGGCGTATTCCTTCAAAAATGTTTAGTGGATCGGACAGTTAGCAATTCTTGATGTGAATTGCTGCTCCTTTTAGTTCTGCGGAATGAATCTTAGTATGTCATTGATGGCCACCGCCGCGAGTCAAATGAAATTTGTTGTGGCCAAGATCCTTCTAGTCTTTTTGGATTCAGCGCAGGTAGTTGAATCCGGTGGCAAGCAGATTCATCCGCGAACCCATCACGGTGTAGATGTTGGAATTGCGACCCCAAACATGTCTTCTATCTGATTCCAATACCGCGATTGACTAAGTCCTTCAGCTGACAAAATTGACAACACCTGAGCCAACATTCGCATGGGAAAAGTGCATTGTATATATCGTGACGCCGACGTGGTACCGATATGACAATACGCGAGATTGCAAACCATAGCGGAGAGGTACCGAGTCGGCGAAACAATTCTAAAACGAGGACTTCAAAAATTTAGCACAACAGGAAACCTACACATCTGGTGTGCGATAAGACAAACGAAACCAAATAAATGTTACAGAATAGATACCAATCGTCAAAATAGATCTCAGAGAGGATGGTATCCGAGACTAACCGATTTTCTTCGAATGATCGATACCAGCACAATGGAATCAACAAAATTTAGGACAATGATCAAACTTGCCCTTGTATCTAGTTTCGTGTTGCTAAAATAACGCGGACGTTTCCCTCCAGTCGGGTAACACAACAGCCTTAGTATGTTGCTATATTCCCGCTTGTTCATGTTATTCGGACTCCAGTGAATTTAAACACAGTTGATAACAGTGATTTTTTATTGTTCTCATGACTCAGAGCACTGTGGTGCGTCTCAACTGATTCCGCAGGTTATTGTTCTGCACTGCTACCCCCAAACGTTGTAATCAAACCATTTTATATTTCGACATTAGAGAACCGTTTGTTAAAACAGAACAGTACATTCTTAAGCGCCTGTAACAAAGCATGCGGCCGGTAGTGTATTCATAAAATAGCAGACCGATGCAATCTATCCAGTGGCTACCTATTTTACTCATCATTTGGTGAATAACTTACTGACATCACAGAAAATGACTGCGATTGATCCGTCATATTCGTTTGGAAGAACCTTACACGTGAGCCGTGGCAACGCGATGTTAGAGATCAAGCAAAGCAGTTTTGGGTTCTGTAATTAACGTAAGGTATTAAAAAGGATCGTGACTGGACTACTTTGAAAGGTACATCTAACCGATTTTACCACGCAAAGAAAGTGTTAAATATATGGGAAGCAGCTCCTGGATAGTATTTAAAACCTCATTTTTAGGCGGGCCCATCGCAACACGATATGTGCTGTGACACCAAGGTTCAAGTAAAAAATGACAGTTTGAAATATCAACCAGGACAATCGGGACAACAAGGCTAGTTAGAATCCATAAAACTAATTCAGTGGTCGTTAATCAAGGCCAGAAAGATAAATTGGGCATTCAAATAAGCAATCCATTTGGCAGAAGTACGATCTGTGTTCGCGCATACACTGTCTGAGGATTTCGATAAAAGTATCTTTACAGTCCCACGCAGTTGCTACATTGTATTTTCAAGGTAGTGGAACCAGTCCGAGATCTGTGGATATCTTACGGGAGGGGCGTAAGGTCACTGAAATAATCTCCGGATTTGGTGAAGTGGATAAGCAGAGCCTGATACATAAAGTCTCATCCTGGTAAATGTGACGGGATTTTCGAGTGGAGACGGGTCATTGTTGAATCTGAGGCCTCCACACCAATTCGTTTTTCGATGCACACCCTTTACAGGGTTACTAAGTCGAAAATCTGGGAACACTTAAACCCTTTGCATATAAGTAAAGAAACAGCTTCAACATGTTCCGCGGAAAAGTTTGACTCGTGCACAACTTCGCCGTCTTTTAAAATAAAATGAATAGACTCATATTTCTTGGAGGTGGTTAAATCAGCTTGTTTGATGGGAGTGGAGCCTGGTGGAAAGTGAGGTCGATAAGAAAAGAGATGAAATAGCAACTTGTGTGAACCGGATAGCATGGAAAAGTGCCAATATAGCACTAACATTCGGCAAGGCTGGTGATTGGAAAAGTCTTTTTTATGGATTTCCTAAAATCAAATGGGTTGCAGTGGTTGTCGCAAAAAGTGACTTCGCCAGACTACTCGAAACAACAGGCGTGGAATATAGAAGACAGGTTCCAAACGTCTGTTGAGAATAGTTAACGGCATTTTGGAGTCATCTATGGAAATTCCGGAGGAGCTTTTTACCATCTTTGTTTATTGATTGTCTCCAATTGAATTAGTGCCTATTCAGAGTAATGATCATTCCGATCGTTGAGAAGGTGACTTTGAAGTAGATTGATCAAGGAAGAGAATTGAGTTTCAGTCAAGAAAACATTCCAGCGGAGTTTGCTTGGATAATAATAAAAGGAACGGGGCTAGCTGCAGCCTACCCGCTACCGTTTTCTGACACATTTGAGACCCAATTCAGCTACACTCAACAGATCTGAAAGACCCGGCTCTTCCCCTCTCGTGGATTGTTTAATTCCTCCAGTTTCACATTGCATTCTTTCGTTTACTGGATGATGCATTTCCCTGTAAAGGTAAAGCGTTTGCTTCGTGCTACTTGCTATCTGTTTCAGAGATTTTCTGCTAACTTCTCGCCATTTTTAAGAAGTGCAAGTCTTAGCCCATCTTTGTCGGATGATCTTTCACTTCTTCAGTTACTCTTCGTAGTTGTCTCATCGGGGTCAAATTACGGTTTGGGTAAAGAAAATACGATTTTGACAAGCGCGGCCTATGCATGAGCGCATTGTACCGTTTAAATCCGTAGGTTCCGTGCTGCTGTCTCGCAGGAAAAAGTAACGAGCGATTCCGAAGAGTGCATGTTTACGTCGGAGGCGGTCTACCGTCGACTCCATTATCATACTCGGTTAATACCATTTCAAGACCAAGGCCCCTAGTTTCCCATTAACACAATGGGTCCTCTTGATTGTGGGGCATATTCTTTCCATGACAGTTATGCTCGATGCATGCACTGATTAAAATGACATAATACCCATTAACCATCTGGAATGTTGAGCTGACTCTTTTCTTTCCGGGGAAACCAGTCGGGATGAATGACGCATTCAGTCAAAGAAATAATGCAAAGTATGATAAGTGATATCCGTGATAATTTTGTGTTCCAGAATCACTGAAGTTGGAATCCTTTTACCACTAAAGATATTCTGGACAACATGTCGCAGTGTTCTCTGTGCTGCTGCATATACGCTCATGGCGGTGGGTCTGCGCGCATCAGCTTTTACAGTTTCAGACATAAGACTGCATCCAGAAGCTGATGCACTCTTTTTTGTCTGAAGTTCCATAATCTTGTTTAAGGCGGAAACCCTTTGGAGTATTTGAGGCCACTCAGAAGAGGTATCGAGAATCGCGTTCACACTGTACCCTCGTTTTTTCTGATTTGTTATCTGTACCTTAAGTAGTTGCCCATCATCGCACTTCATGTCCTTGAATACCCTTTCTTATCATTCCGGCATCCGAATGAGCAACAGTCATTCCTTCAATATCCCCAGTTAGCTGACTGTCCCCTGTCATGGCTGTATACGCCTGCTCTGAGTTCCCTTACTGAGTTAACAGATCACTGCCTTGTGGGTAAGACTTCTGAGTCAAAGGTTTCAGTTAGCGCTCCCAAAGGAAAGCCTCTCTGCACCATGGGCAGCCGCGCAATGCCGATTGCTCGAATGCTCCTCCAGCCTCCTCTATGTAGTGAATCATTCTAGTTTCCGTTCTTCCGATACAGAGACCACGCAAGTTGCCACGTAGAATGCGGCTCGACGAATTTATCTGTTGGAAGCAGTAAGGGAAGGTAAAGAAATAGTACACAGGCGTTACTTAAACCTGTATTCACTCCACCTAGCTACCTTCAATGTCCACACACTCACTCAAATAGGACAAGAAGCCGCCCTAGCTACAACTCTTGAAGCTTTCAAAGTAAGCGTATTTTGTGTCTCCGAAATGCGCATACAAGATCCCATTTCCGTAATCACTGTAACCCATATACAACTTCATTTATGTCTACTGTCCGGTGATCCGGCTTCAAATGCTTCTGGTCTGGTTGGCGTTGGGGTTGCCCTGATTATGGGAGTGGAGTGGGCACTGTTAGACTGGATTCCAGCCAACAGTCGTTTATGTGCATTTTGGTTGAGTGATATGTACGTGTCGTCAGCGGTGTACTAAAGCGTCGTCACATGTTCGTCATATTAGTGTCTGCACCCACTGAATTCACGGTCTCCGGAGGCTAAACACAAGTTCCACCGGGGGTTATCTCAATTACTCTGAGCTGTGCGATCGACGGACGTTGTGGTCGTTGCTGGTGATTCTAACACCGAAATTGACTACTTGGTAGGGATGAAACGGCACATCGAGAGCTCATTTTGTATCCCAATCGATGTCGACGACAACCGAGGTCGTCTATTCAAGTTTGCTCTGGCCACAAACTGTTTCTAGCAGGCACGACTTTTTTGTCAAAATGCGACATCGGCTCACCCGCCGTTCTTTGTGACCTTCATAGCTTTGAACTCAGACCGGTGACATTGCCTTTAGCTACCGGTGGTGCGGAACAATCGAGGATTGCCGACCGTTCTTGTTCACACTCATGGACTCAGATCATGCCCAGGTCCAAGCCTCCTTTTGTTTACGCCCAGTTCGAGGTCTCGCCAGCACAAAATCCACTTGTTCGGCACAAATGATTCAAGACGAAACTCGCTGGCTATAATTCCAAAATGCCTAGGATCCGAGAGAACACTGAGAGTAGAACAAAGAAGCTCCATATCCAGCGGCAAGTGCCATACAGGACTCTTTGTCAAGTAAACCTCAGAAACGATAGATATCTCCAACACCAGTTGCACTCTTAGATGCTCGCAGATCCGTCCCCCGTATGCAACACACGATGGGGCACTTAGATCCCTGAGATGTCAGTTGACCTGGAGTTTGGGAAATGGTCAGGAACAATGGTCCATAAGGAAGTGTAAGAAAATGAAAAAGTCTGCAGATAAGGGAAATAGTCACTACCTTTACCAACTGATTGATAATACTGGTCCACGGAAGCCGAGTATGAGCGAAGTGATTAGGGAATCCGACAGTACACTAATACACTCTCAGGACCGTTGGCTTGTGCGTTGGGGAGAACACTTTAGCGAACAATTTACGTGACCCACAGCCACTTTATGCCTTCCAGTTATGCCTACAAGTAAACTAATGCAGGCTTCACTCCAATTACAAGTCACTATTTTGTTACTTTCTCTTGGGTTTTGGTACCATTCCAGCCTCCGTTTGCCGTTATAATCTGCCGAAATTATTGCTGTTTAAAAACCCTATTGGTTCTCATCCTGAATTGCAATCACGCAGTGTTCTGCCTCAAAGATCTAATCCATCCAGAAGAAGCACTCCTGCAGGCTGATGTGCAGCTCTTAAATGCACTCCTCCGGTCAAGATGTCCATTCCGTTATTGTTGAGTGACAACATCCGACCCCTGTTTACGAGAATATTGGATCTGTCCCTCACACTCCAATCACCGATTCGTTTTTACACTTGTGTCATCTGTATACAAGAATTGTGGCTGAATCAGGATATTGTAGATACACGTTTGTCGATATACCGCTTCATACTCCACCGGTGGGACAGAGTTCCGAACTAGAAGTGAGGCAACATACATAAACGTATCCTGGTCTGACAAGTCCGATGTTATTTATATATACTTCCTAAATGGAACGGACCTTCTCGTCACTCAGTGTCATCCCATTTTTACCCGCTATACCAGTATGATCACAATGAACTTATGCGTAGCCCCTTTTACCTCATAACGTCACAATTATTTCGACTTTTTTTTCTAGCATTGATTGCTCCACTTCTTGAGGTTGGTCTGTATATTATTGTTGGAGATTTCAGTAATGTGTCAACCCTACCGCTGACTATGCATGATTTGACAGACCTCTGCGTTTTTTCTATCAGAGGGAACTCCATTTTAGAGCTGTTGCCAACTACCCTGATTCCCGTGAAATTAACTGCGCGAATCTCAACTAGTGATCATTGTTTACTTCTATTAAGGTCCAAGATATATTCTCGGTCTGCCTTCCATTCCTTCAGGCAAGCAAATCAAATCCAAATTCGGCTCCGCAGTTTTCCACACCACAGCCTTATTCTTCTTCAGAGATCTTTTTCACACTCATCCGCTTGTTTTCCCTCTGAATTCCTGCTAACTGCCAATGTCAGACTTTTCACGGAGACAGCCAATGCCATCTTCGATATCTGCTTTCCCCTGGAAAACCTATTCGTCTTAACCGATGATATCTCTTCCCAGGTACTGGAATTTGTGAGACGTCGCAAGAAGCATATATGCAAACCCCGTGAAAACTCACGTGTGTGATACGTTAAATCTTAAATCAAATCTATCGACTCGACATTTCCCAACCAATTCTTGAGAAGTAACAACAACCTATCACAATCTTAAGGTATTCTGCTGCTATGTGGGAGAGAAAAGAGACGTGAAATATTCTGCAGATGTTGACACCAATTATCAAGCTTTCATCCATCCTTCTACTTATACCCCAGTCATTTTTGATATGACTGTTACAGGTTCTTCTATGGAAGGAATGTTTGAGCTGTTCCGTGCAACTAAAATTACCTTGGGGATTGGTCCTGAGAATCGATTCTCAGCTCTTAAGGCACAATGCTGTGACCCCAATTGATGCATCCACTTCTCTGATTAATATCTCAATAAACTCGTCTTCTATCTCTGACCGCTGGAGACCCGTCACTATTGTTCCCATCCCAAAATCCACCAGTGTAACTGCTCTAGCTAAATATTTTCGTTCCATTGCCTTAACATCTGGTCTTAAACTGACAGCGTGTGGTGCTTAAGCGCCTGCGTTCTTTGAATCATTCCGACGACCCCTTTCGGTTTGCTTATAAATATAATAGGTCCACTCTGGGTGGTATCGACTCTCTTACTCATCACATTTATAAGTATTTATGCGCATCGATGAAATCTGTGCCATGCACCTTTCGGGACCGTTCGGCGGTATTCGATTCGGTCCCACGGTCTCTTCTACTTCACAAACTGCAAACATTTGGTTGTCCCAGGCCTTTATCAGCATGGTTGTCTGATTACGTTACTCACCGAACCCTGTGCACACGACTGGGCGGTAAAACTTCAAAATAGTTGATTAACAACTCAGGCAGCTACAGGGTGCTGTTCTTCCACCGTATCTTTTCTCTACTTACATCAGTGACTTATCAACCAGCTCACCCTGCCATCTGTTTAAGTATGCTGATGGTGTCACCCTCTCAAGCAGTTTTGAACACCGATGATTTTCAAAGTTTTTCCAACGACCTATCTTCTGTTTACGATTTCTATGCACGAGCGGGTTTAAATCTCAACACATGTAAATGTCTCGAGTGTTTGTTGCCTCGTTCTCGGTCAGCCCACCCACTGAAACGTTATTCATCGACTCAAAAGCACTTATCAGGTTGATTCTGTAGAATATCTAGAGGTTATAATTGGTAAAAATACTAATTGGACTCTTCTCCTTTCCGCCTGTGTGAAGAGTCTCCGAGGGTTGTCGTTTCAAACCAGAAGACTTTGACACTGCAAGGTGAAACAAAGCATCACCCACAGCTTTGTATACCAATGTTTTTCCAGTCCTCCTTTATTGTTCTCTAGTTATTTTTGCAGGCTTCCTTAAAAAAGACTCAAAAATTCGCCGAGGACTATCAATTTTTGGCTCTCTTTCATACTGCTAACTTAGTTGTCCATAACACTATAGGATCAGCATCTATCGGCATGTGAAAACTGCTCAAGCAGGAAATTTCCGGACTTGGAATGCGAGGACGGTGATGTGCTCTTGATTAAAGGCCAAGCAAACTGCATGTTTTCATTGATAGTCCAAACGATAGTGTGGCAACGTCTGGTATACGTTTTGCACTTTCAAAATGTAAAATGTTATTGCAAGACTGCACTGGCTTGAAGTCGGATTTCATTTGTGAAGAGGAACAGTTGAATGAAGTAGTTAGGTTTAATTACTTAGGTAGTTGCATCCTACCTTGTGCTCGTTTATCGGATGAGGTGTCTCCGCGTTACAAGAGACTGGATTTTTATTTGCCCTTGCTGTTGACTTGACATCCACTTATCGACTAAAGTCCGAGTCTACAGAGTAGCATTTACGTTATTCATGCTATGTCGCTCAGTGACCTGGTCGCTGAGGACAGCTGTCTAAACACTGTCGGTGTCTGAATACCGCTGTTCTCCTAGTATTGATAAAATATGGTGGAAGCATTTTCTGATGAACTCCGAAGTTGAACATAGGGTACTGAGCCCTAAGGATCAATATTTAGAGACGACGCTGAATTTGGATAGGCCAAATGAACAAAGCTTATATTAATAACACCTCTGTCTCACCGTACTCTGCTGAATAAGACAAGTAAAAGTCTGAAGATGGATCGAGGCGGTAAGTCAACGACATGGCAAAAAGGTATGACACATTTAACTAGTGGACTGGTTCATGTGCGGCCAATTATGTTGTTGAGGTGGAGTTCACGATGTTCCTTAATTGATGACTGGAGGCAACAGAGGATGCGAATGAATGGCACAATCAGTGGTGTTCTTCATTTAGAATTCTTTTCGCTTCTATATAATTATTTGACTTATTACTGTGTGCCATTAACCCAATGCTGGCAGCCAAAACGATCGTTCATTGAGCAGACCATTTTCTGACTGAGGTTAATACAGGGATCCCTAAGCATCGGTCGATGTATCAAACAGTTGTTTGTCATTAGACAGAGTTGGACAACCACGTTGCGCTCCTGTTCGTAAGCAGTGCATATGTATGTGCGTTTTGTTAGCCTATGTATCTATGTGTGTACGCGCATATAGTACAAACTGACCAGCCATTCACCCTGAAGATGATCTTTCATTATTTCTTGTTCTCTTGTATTTGTGAGCAGACGATGTTGAGAAATGCGAACCAAAATGGGAATGCATCAGCGCAAGTTTAACGGTTGGGGAAATTTACCTAAGCTTATGCTTACGCACAGATAAAAGTAAAGAAGCTGGTTTACTCATCGTCCACTCACAATCATTACACCCGCTATTCGTTGAATTAAACCTCATGGCCTTCCTATATTGTGCAATCCTTCGTTGTGTAATGGTCGAAATATCCGGTTCGCATTGTTGTTCCAATGGCATGTGCGACTGAGTGATTTCCTTATACAATGATCCTGAAGCGTAAGAAATGGAATAAATATTTATTGAATTGGGATATGCAGGTGAAAGAAAATCTTTGTTTTATCGCGCCGTTATTGAAACGAAAAATCTGCTAGTGTTTTGCTCATTCTATTGCTGAGAAGTCCTGTGAGCTTTCCGCATAGACGGCTGTAGTTCCAAAGATTGCATAAGGCATACTTCTGACGTTGATCGTACGATTGCTACTTATTCATCCATGCATTGAGTTTGTGCTCTAATTCACATTGTGGAGTCTGGATTACCCTCCTAATCAAAGAACTTGGTTATGCTGGATCCAATCCGGATCAAACAAGAGCCGTCTTCTTATTCTTACAGTGATTAGTTGATTCGGTGGGTTCCAATAGCACAGATATTGTCAGAGGGCTTCCAGCAATTCAGACAGGTAGGCAAAAAGCATAGATAAAAGTCAGGTGTGCCAAATTTAGACTAAGTCTATACCACACAAGTTCGACAATTATATTGTGGATGATACAATGTTAATAACAGCGTTGTTGGCAGATGTGATTTGCCAACGTTCCGACCACCGTCTGTCTCAAGGCAAGATTTACAATAAAATAGCGTTCATATGCCAACGGATGTTCAGTTGACTGTGCGTGTGTTTGGAACTATTTGACGGGTGAAAGGTTAGTTGTCCTTCACGTCATGCGCCGCCGTGGTGGTGAGGTCAACTAGTGTGGTGAACTTTGGAATGTTTGTTTCTCAAAAATGTTAGGACTGTTCATATCTCCGAAATCTCTGTCCCGTCGTTCCGATCGATGCATGTGGAGTGCGTGCTTACCGCCAAAGCCTCGGCAAGTTTACTATCAGCACGGATTGCAAATCCACGCTGGAGTACTTTAGTGTTTTCATAATTTATGTTGTGTCCCTCTGCTATAGCATGCACACCAATGGCTGAATCGCGCTCAAGTTTCGATAAGACTGCCTTGTACGAACGTCTGCACCTTTCTTTCTTTCTGTGTCCTTTTATCCGTGTCATCGGTTGTCTGCTGGTTTGTCCAATGTATTCTGCTGGGCATTCTTTGCAACTGATTTTGTAGATCCACTTGTTTTGGTCTTGCAAACCGACTTGATCTTTAGCCTTTGATAATTGGCGTTTTAACGGATTATCTATCCGGAAGAAAATTTGAATGTCAAAGTCACTGAGGGCCTTTCTTATTGCATGCGAAGTGCCTGATCTGTACGGAATTCTGACTGAGGCCGTTTTCTTCTTTTCTTTCTTCGTCTTGGTGGTTGATATGCAGGTTTCCAGTTGTTTTCTTATGAGGCGCGGCGGATAGCGATTGTCTTGCAGGATGTCGTTTAGACGTCTTAGTTCTTCTTTACGTTCGGTATCATCATTGCATATCTTTTTAGCTCTGTTGGCTAGCGAAGAAATAAGTATCCGTTTCACACATTGTAGATGAGCTGAACGGAAGTTCAAATACTTATCCGAATGTGTGGATTTTCTGTGAATGCCAATATTGAATTTTTGTGAGTCATTAACTTTCAGCCGACAATCTAAGAAGCTGATGACTCTACTGGTGTCTTCTGACTCCATTGTGAACTTAATGGATCTGCATTGCCTATTGAGAACCTGAAGAAAGCTATCTTTTTGTGATGACTTGATGATTGCAAATGTGCCGTCGACATACCATACGTACAACCGTGGGGAGTGAATAAAATTCTTTAAAGCTTTTGATTCAACGGGGTGTAGGAAAAGATTTACTACAATGGGGGATATGGGTGATCCCATGGGCATACCATCCATTTGTTTGTACAACTCATGTTTGAACGATAAGTATGTTGACGTGAGGCAAAGTCCTATATTTCTGATGGAATCAGTACAGTTCGTTCTTCTCAGGAGGTGTCCAATATTAACAATGAACGTAAATAGTTCAAACTGTCTTTAGTGGGTACACTTATGTATAATGAGACCACATCAAAACTCATAGCAACTTCATCGTTTTCTAGTTCAAAGTCTTTCAGCTTATGGAAAAATTCGAATGCGTCATTGATATGATTTACTACTATCTTCTGATAGGGTTTTAATAATACACTGAAATATTTTGCCATTTTGTGCACTTCACAAGAAGTGCAGTGTACAATTGGACGAATGGGTATGTCAGATTTGTGGATCTTTGGTAAGCCGTACAATCCAACACATTATATTTTAAGAAACACATCAGTGTTGCAATTCTGGCCGCTGTGGATCTGGCTTGAAAAATATTCAAACATGGTGACATACTCCATTTTAATCATAAAAATGTGAGAGATATGTGTTGAACGTACTAGGTTGACAAATTTCATCTCAGAACATCAACTGGTGGTCGTTTTTTAGCGAATCTTGTGCAACTCACTCGATGAACTCCGGTGCAACTTCGATGTAACCCATGACCATGTCAGCCAAAGGGAACCGCTGCGATACACTAGTGAGATGTTCGAACACCTCCGTAGTGCAGTTGATCCGAAATTACTAAGCCAATAAGGATTTCTCGCAACCCGTATATAGACTCATGAGTGGCATGTAAACTGGCATATTTGCCAGCTAATTTAGTCTGTTTGTGGCTAGTTCGGTGTTTTAGATCAGTCATTCTAGTACTTACTGTCAGCCAGTACTGGGTTTCGCATTACCAATCCAAATGCCGAAATTTTACTTGCCCAGGTAAAAAAAGTGGAAAGTTGTACTCTTCTGTCATAAGCTTGAATGATGCATCAAATAAACGATTTAGACATCGGTCTCTGGACCAATTTGGTGCACCCGCACTTCGGCCAGCGATTCACAGTCATCGAAGCGGCACACCGGGACAAAGGGCCGCGTCAAAACTTCCACTGTAAACTTGGAATGCGAATTGATATATATGCATACATAAATAGATTTCCAGTTGCATCTGAATGTCTTATTGTTCATGTGGAACTTTGAATAGAATAGTGAGAAAATACATATCAGAGAAACGTATTTCTCAGCCAACCATCTTTGCTGCTTTATAGTTTCGTTTTGCTACTAATGAGTAGCTGAAAACTCGGCCGCGGTTTCCACACGACCGTCGGCCAGTTCCGAAAAGATTTTCGTTCCGCGCAGTCATGAATCCACAAGTCCTTTCTTGGGACACTGTCGTCCAAATCTTTAAGAAGACTGTGGTCATAGTTCTGACTGTCTGATTGCTTATACCACCCACGAAGAAATTTCCGTTACTGAATTGCACAGTCGAAGAACAAGTAGTTTTTATGTTTAATTCACCCAGATTCTCATTGACCAAAGAAATTCAAATACAGTTCTTTAAGCACAATCAGACTAATGATTTCATTATAATTAAAACAAGTTTTCGCGTGTGTGACCAACGAAATAAAGTTCAACGTCGTTTTATGAGATCGTCCCAAGACAACAACTGCATATCCGACATGGTTTACTAGATAGGTTATGAAAATAGTAATATTTGAAACTATAATGCCAGTCTCACTTTTAATTAGACTAACATCCTAGTGACGGTGGTGACACAGTGCTCAGTTCTAGCTTTAGTGGTGATTATGGCTTTATTCGGATCTTGGCAATAAAGTACAAGTTAAAATATTTGCAATGAATAAACCATTTTTGGCAGATAAATGTACCTCGTTGCCATAATGCTTATGTTTAGGTTTTATGGTCAATTCATTGATGTGTTGGTCGTCTGGGATCAGTCAAGTAGAATATATCACATCACTGAAAGAAGGTTATTTCCGAAAACCCATTTCTAGTTTCGATCAAGAAGCGGCTCATAGTCTGATATTCAGGTTCTTCCTAGCCTCTAATAATTATGTTCCTGCTGATTAAATAACAAGTGTCAACCCCGAGGCTATTCCGTTCACCATCAGATGTGTATATTTACTACATTTCAAACGCAACTGGAAAACATGCTGCATGATTATGGTTCGTGTTCTTTGAAAAATTAATCTCTTCGTCACATTTCCTATGTAGCAATTTTCGAGTTACAATAGTATCGGTCGATCTCTTTATGATGCATGTATTCATTGTGGATGGAATTTATCGCCATGGTCATCCCAAAGTAGTCTGAATAGGTTACTTGAGGTTGCGGTGTGCAGTTTAGATATCCATCTCGGCATATGTATATTTGTTTAAATCTTGTATCAATTGAAAGAATTAAGGCAACCAGTACTGAAGGATAGCTACGCCAAAGCCAATGTCACAAAATAATTTCACTGCGAACTTGTGGGTAGATCAAACACAGCTGAACTGCATGCAGGTCCATCATACAGTGAGTAACCAAAACAATGTAACGGTGCAAAGATCCACATGATTGACACTTGGAAACCATGCTGTTGCGAACTTGACGAATTCGCGCATTTCATGACGCCGTTCTTAGAATATCGGTAATGAACTTTATAACTTTAGACACAATGGATTTCGACGAAAACATGACTAAAAGGACCTAACGGGAAGAAAGTTGTTGCAGACCTTTTTATGAAATACATTACTGTCTATCATATTCTATGACTTGGTAATGTGCCTAGCCACTGACAATTGTGTTTCGGTCACCTAAAGCGAAAGTAGCACTCGAACACAGCTCATGCAACTACCAAGTTTTGCGATTACTCAAGCATGGAAGGTAGTTGCAACTAAACTCAAGCAAACCTGGAGGATCCGTGGGACAGAGGGAACAGAGGTATTTCAGTCACACTGAACGTAACATAGAAAAGGACAATTTTGGTTTCTTGTTAATAATCTGATTTGCTCTTATCATTCGCTGGTGTAAAACACTCTTGTGTGCTTAGGAAAACGGGTTGGCAATCAAAAAGGAAAGGCAATGAAAAATGTACAATTTCTCAGCCTGAACGTCTATCCAAGTGAATCGCCTAGCTCAGACCAGCATTTTTAGGGTCTCGGAGCTAAATAAAGCAACGCACATAGTATATAGTGCTTGCTCATTCATTAAGTCTGTGAGTTTTGCCAAAAGCAGATCGTTTGCTAAACAATACAGTGGCAAAATTTAAATTATAAATTTTTGCAAATTTATAACAGTGCACATACGTATGTAAGTAACTGAATGATTTTGCTCCCGCCCCATTATTCGTTTGATTGGACTTCTGCCAGATTGAACTGGTGTCAGCATAGCAACAGTTATTAAACTGCTTTGCCTAATCTTCTGCAGTATCAAAGCCGATTCCACTGACTAACTGGTAGACCTTGTCCAACGTGCGACAGCACCATAACAATTACATAAGGAAACAGTAATTTGTGGGTGCGGTCTGTCGGATCGATACAAAAGCACTGTTTACACGATGCCAATTGCGGAACTTTGCTATCAGAACAGAGATAAAACTAACCCCTAATGAATTGTGCTCGTTGATCACACTTCAAACATGACTCGTATCTGAGCTGTGTGCATACGTGAGTTCTTTTGTTCGTGGGTACTTGTGTAAATTTATGCACGTCAAACTCGCTTGATACCGGGTACAACTAATCGTTCAAAGTATTAGAAATCTCACTTTCTTCTTTATTCATCGTCTCTAATCAGTGTTTCACTGTCACATATATTAGTGTGCGATTAATTGTTAAGAAAGAAATTTGACTAGAATGGAGAACTTTGATAAGCAAAAAGTTGATTTATGAACCAAGCAAACATTTGTGGGCGGTTTTTGTCGAGGAGTTAAGAGCAGCTTTCAGAAAGAAGGCAAATAGCCCTACTTTTTTGTTTTTACTTGTAAGCATTATCGTGAATGAATAACGGGACAGAACTTCTCTAAAAGCATACGACCGAGTTCGCGGTTGTTGCCGCCCATAAGGTGTACGTACACGAAAATTCCTTGTTCAGTACCGAAACTTAAGAGAAAGGTTATCCTTGACAAAAGAAAGGAGCCTTTTCACAAATCACCTTTATCACTCAAAATGGACTAATAATGCATGAATATTTCTACTAGTTTCAATGAGGTTCTGATGTGAGAATTGGTGTCGGGGTGCATACGTATAGAAACGACTGGACAGAAAAGTACTGGTGCTTACGCCAGATGGGGGACAGTAACCGCGAAATCGGCCCTGTGCTTTTGGGGAATTTTCGTCATCTCACCCACATTCTATAGTACTTACAATAAAAGAGAATCGATTCACACCAATAAAGACATGAGTAGTAGCGTGGCACTCGCATCTACTGAGTGATTCATAAACAACACTTCCATTTGTTAAATCGGTCCTAAAGAAAGGCAGGCTTCCTCAGAAGCGTTTCTCACACGATTGTGAACATGCAAATGATAAAATTACGGTATCTAACCCAGACATTTGAAATTCTTGCTATTTGCGCAGTAAATGGTCTTCAAAACTGTCCCAAAATTTCTAGCTACATTTTTGTGAAAGCTCTAAACCTATGGTGTCAATCGATCGACCTTCCAATTCACTCCATGATCCACTTTGATCTAGGACATTAATTAGCCTCAAAGACTGATCGAGAAGCATATTCGGTCAATGATTAATGAACAGCATCTGCGCGAAAAGTTCGTTGGTCCGATTCCAGCTCGTGGGATCGACCTTTGTATATGGAGCACGCAAGTGCATTTTCTAATCCAGTTGCTCAAGAACTTCATCTTTGAAATCAAGTTGACAAACCTGTTTTAGTTCTCATTTGAAATTGGAACAAAAATAACAGAACACGATTTTACACCTCCGACCCGTAATATATATGATAAGGTCACATTACACACATGCTGCATGTGTACATGTTGGCCTGTGTGAAACTGCAAAATCGACTAAGTTGTATCACCCAGTCCTCTGGCCATTCAGAAGGATTACGCTTTGCATCTTTTTGTGCACTCAGGCTGTAATAATACCGAGAAGTAGAATGATATGGTACAAGATCAGTCAGACTGCGTGGCCATAATTAATTGACGGGGGGGGGTTATAGGTGACCGCACTGTCCGGAAGAATACATAGATCACAAGAAATGAGAAAAAGTAAAAAAAATAGTTCTTTGGGGAACCCCACATTTATCCGTGTCAAATTTAGGCGACTTTCTCTCAAATATTTTGTTTTAGGTAAGTAGCCGTAGTAACAGCCACCCCAGGATAAAATAAAAAATAAATAGGGTCACCACACATGTCCCTTCCAATAAATCAAAATCCAACAAGGCACTGAGAACCCATTGAAAGCCGTACATTTGGCTCCTCTTTGTAAGGAGTCATCCGTTCCGATGGCGGACCTGGGAGGATTAATGTTAAGTCGACTATCTGGACCACTGCAATATATTTCCAGGCTCTCAGTAGTTTACTAAGGCCAGCGCTATATCACAAGAAGCTCACATCTGCCGCCAGATTTTGTTGACTACAAAACTTTACTGACTGCATTAATGGTGAGAACGACTCCCGCTTCAAACAGACTTGGCAAATTTTTTGGTTAATTTACAAACAGAATGCAATACATAGAATGGTACAACCCGGATACTCCCATAGGTTTTACCACTGACATAGAGGTGATCGGATGGAGTCACAGGATAGATTACTGATCGGTTATGGTCGATGTTTGACTTCAAATAACAAAGACGGAAACAAAGTCACCACACGTGATTAGCATGGGTAAATCAAAGAACAAGGAACAACTGTTCAGAGGGTACTGGATCCAACCCATAATGGCTGACACTTGGAATCTGCTGTTAAGTCCCCCTAGACTTGAAACATTGAGCTCTCGAGAACACACATACTCATCGACCTGACTTTATTTAAATGGTCGTCAACGATGCTATTAATCATAGGTCGGTTCTAACAGATGGGTTTGCCAAGACACCAGTGGGATGTGATATCACATTCCTTTTAGTGGAACTGACTTGACACCTTTAAGATGTTTTATTAACCTTACATGGATATACAAACGCAGCACCGTGGAATTTGGCTCAAGCGTACCTCCTTTGGATTCTGAGTTGACTGGCTTCGCATACCTTGATGGATGATTAAGACAAATCTGTTGGAAAACTACAGACAGTGCGTTTTTGTGTTGGACCAAACAGACGAAATTAGACTGGATGGGGAAATGTTTGGCTATAAGAACAACAGAACTCCCCAACCCACAATTCGTTCTGTATAGACGGGTGTTGGCCATGTTTGGAAATTAATCAAGGTGCGGCTTATCACAACACGTTCGATATTAATTGGAACAGTTGGTTACTACAAAGAAATGAGTTCATTCATTTTTCTTATTCCCAGATAAATATTTTGTGAGTTGCCATCAAACGATGAAAATATAATCTCTCCAAGTACTACTACTTAATGCAGCTTCTCGCTTAGGTGAACCCACTATTTGTCATCGTCATTCATTCTCGACTCTCTAATTATTTGCTATGCCAATGTAGTTAATTCCTAGTGTTCTTTCCAGTAGAACAGCAGGTCCAATTCTAATAGCAAACTGTTAACAGAAGGAAATGCGTTAACCCAAGGAAGATGAAATGGTATGAAATCTTCTGGGTCACTTAGAATTTCTCTTCAAATTTGGAGTCGGTCGTCATCGAGGAGGCTGTTTGAGGCACTAGAAAGTCAAGCTGTCACCTATGTACAAATAGCTTCTGAAATAGCGGCACAAATTATAACTTACCGATTTACTGGTTTCTGTCAATGCAATTACAGTTAACTTTATTCTCCACCTTGCACACTCTCCCTTTCTCCCGTTATGCAGTTCTATCCCAACAAACATCGTCTCTGTCTTTCGTGAGTGCCAAAGCCGTTTAGTCAATAAGAATAAACTGCTTCGGAAATTTTCAAACATTTTACTGACATTTTTTCTCAAAACTATATTAATCAATACAGTCGTCTTTATATAGCAACGTACAAGTTATCATTATCCTTTCCGTCGCACACACCCAATGCGTCTTGATTAAACTATGAAATGCCATGACCTCGCTAGGTTCATCATCCAAGTTTTAGAAATACACTTTTTCTTTAGAATAGTAACAAACTGGATTGAGCAGATCACACATTGGGAGTCAAGATATTGTCCAGTAGATCATCCCTGGCATCATTTTTCATGGAGCGTGTTGAGTCCATTTGCCGTTTTTAGTCTTAGTATACCTTTACTTAGGATCTCTTTTTTCCTTTGGCCTCGGACGATGGACCAATGACCCTCTCAGAGCTGTTTGTTCGCTGATGCTCTGCAAAGTTTATCCTGTCTGCTGATTTTAAATTTCGTCAGTATGTGTTCATCACCTTGCTGTAGGACCACGGTAATTGTAAACGTCATGATCTGAAACAGTGTTTTGTTTTCACATTTTGCTTAAATGTAGCTTGTAACGGTCTCTAAAGAGGAACCCTCCATGTTGGTCGTGCGCAATGGGGACGTAGAAGAATATGACAGCAAATTTTGTTATCCACCAGTTTCATTGATTCCTTAAATAAGACCTGCAACCGCCTGTTTAAAAACTCGCTGCAGTATTTTTTCTAACTGTCAAAATGAATAGGAATTCGAAGAACTGTACATTGCCATTAAAGACAACACCTTACTACTGAAGAAAAGTATAGTTTTACGCATTGTGGTCAAAATTTTACTCAACGAGGTTGCCCCTCTTTGTCTATTCTCGAATTCTTCTGTCAACAGCTATTATAAAACTATTATTTGTCATTATTGTTGACTTGGTTCAATTGTACCGGAGAAGCTGCCGTCATTAGTCAAAGGATGAGGCATTTGTTTAGACTGGTCAACTATTATTAACGAAGCTGGGTTCAATGTGAGAAGAAAGGTTCAGTTTTCAATTTATTACGGCCCATTTACTCGAATCAGAACATCCAGTAAATGCACACACTTTACCACGTTGTGAATCGAAAGATGTAAGTTCCCGAACTTCGGATACTGCAGAAGCTATGAATATAAGGCTTATATGTGTGTGTAAAAGAAGCTGGTGCATGGCCTGAAACTACCCCGATAAGTGACTGATGAGTCGCGATCGCTTCATCAATCGCCGCTACCGGATTTCGAAAGGCGACACACTACACACTAAACAGAAGGAAAGGGAACTCCCTCCCGTTCGAGTAAACGAGTGGATAACCAACCGACAACTGAACAATTTGACTGAGTGACATGCTAACTGACTCCCTTACTCTTCATCCGTAAGGTGCAACTGGTCGGAACAGTTTGGGAATGAACAAACAAAGCGGTATGTTTGCTATCGTCGCGTTCTTACAGGTTATCAGTTGTTGGCCTCAGCATTCGTCGACTAAATGGTTTTTAGTGTAAATTCGCCCTCGGGATGTGGGCATTCCCCTGCACCGACATTTTCTTAAACACCATCAGTTTTCAACATGGTTTTCTGCATGTCTGAAACAAATTTAAACAATTTGGCCTACACCACAAGCTATTTATTTATGTAATCAAAAAACCTGAAGATGCTTCTCCCCATTTTAGTAGCTAGTCTCCTCAGCTAGTCAAAAATCTAACAATTCTCACCACTGACGGAATTTTCGGGCGTCCTTGCAAGCGGGGAAGTTCATAATCGCTTGCGAGTAAATATAATTCGCTTTCATTGCCGTCCTTTCGTCCATTTTCTACCGTAGAAGTCTACCAGCTATGTTGGTGATTCCCGCAAGTGCAAATGCTATTCCGGGTGCAAAACCCTCAGAGAGTTTCAGTCGGCGATCGACTTATTGCACCAGACTCTTCTATGAAAGCTTGGGATTTCTCTAAGACACAATCTTTCGTGGGTCACGAATCTACTCATAAACATGAGTAGAACTTTCCCGTCCCTAAGTCGCGGAAAAGTGGGAGTTCCTCAGAAAATTGTTTTTCAGTCTAGATCATTGTGCTTTCTCTGTTATCCTGCAACAAATTCGAATGGACAAGCTGTAATCTCAGTTGCAGTCACATTAGTCCTCTGAACAGATTGAAAATAAAAGTGAATTTATTAACGTTGACATAACATAGACAAGAGTGCGTCAACACCCATGAACGTTTCTGTACTTAAGATCAATTCATAAAATCGGCGCAACCATCGCTCGAAGGTGAAAAACCATTGGTTTCGCAGAATCTTCCAATGAAAATGGAATACTGGATATTTACAAACATACTGGACAACATAGACTTTTTGATGTTTCATCATATTCATAATGTCATTTGTACTCACTGCAAAATTGGCTAAATTTTTAAGGACCTTCTTGTTGTGTGCGCCCGATTTTCATACGGTGAACCCATTACTTTTTCCTGATTTTAAGCCTAGGTCGTACAATGATGGATATGCATCCGCTAACGGTCCCTAAAATGGACGAGAGAGCTGTCCAGTACTTCCACAGTATTCAGTAATGGGATGGACGCTGATGCCCAACAACGAACCAGGTTAAAAATTTCACAAGATAATTAGTGTTAAATTTGACTCAGAAATATTCAATTGTTATCACACTTCATTAACTTAATATTCAAAAGCGGCAATTTCAGAATCAAGTGCGAAAATGAATCTATGGCGTCTATTATGGGAATTAATTCAGTAGTAAAATTTCAGTCTTTTGCCTTGTTGAGTAAATTACGAAACTGCAGTAGGACATGTTGCCCGAACTCTGCACACTGTCACCCACTGGCTCAGTGACTAAGAAAACTTCTACTTCGGTCTGAGAACGCGATGTCAGTGAATTGAAAGCGCAACCGACAATTCGTTCAAGGAAACACCGTCGCACCTCAAAGCATGGACCTACTGACTGCAGCACAAGCAATTAAAGGGCTTGAATATACCATAAAATTAAGAGTAGCAAGCTCATGCTGGCTACACGAAGGGGTTGGCAGCCATCTGAGACGGAGTAAATAGTTGATTAACTGCAATCATGATGTGAAACGGACAAGTAGAGAAGCCAGTGGCGAAACAGCAAAATGAATAAAGTGTACGATCGCCAACCCTTAGAAATCAAAGAAAACAATAAATAACTGGTCGCAGGAATGGTAAGAGTGGACGATTCATGGTTAATATTGTCGGCTGAACAATGCTGGGGAGGATCATTGGGAAAAACAATCCAAAGAATGGACGACGGATAATAAAATCGACGAAAAGGTTATGGGGTTAGTGGTCAGTAAGAGAATGAAAGAAGTTGACAACGATCCCAACCGCCCAATCTATATTACTCATCCACTGTCAGAAGGTCGCACGTCAAGTCGATTCAGGGCAACTAGCGTTCTTTTCCATTCGGATGAGCATATGAGGTAGAAATACAAAAGGTACAACAATACAAGCTGTGTGCTGTGCATGAAACTAATTTCTGGCATCATTTGCTTCCCATTCACTAAAAGCCAGTAAACGAACGAGGCATGAAGGCAAGGGACGGGTATGCCGTAAAGGTAGGACGAGTTTAAAGATTAGAAAAGCTTTGTAAAATTCGATGTTAAGATAATGACTAATGTTGTCTGGCAGCAAACTGTCTGAAAATCGACAGTAAACGTCAGTGTTTGTGAACGATGAGATCTGAAGGTATGTATCACGTATTTTCACTGCCATGTACTAACGGTTGAGGAGACGCATCAGATCGGTCGAGGTTCTCTTCTTTTAAGCTGGGGAAGAAGACCGGGGAACACTAAAGCCAGAGCCCAAGAGTGTAAGATGTAATAAACTGGAAAACAAATTTTTAAAAGTCTCAGCGTTCATATTTATAAGACAGGCAAAAAAGTGTCTGCATACTTTGCTGAAAAAAACATTCGACATGTTAGGTTCACATAAACCTTTGGGTTAAGACTAATACAGAGCGACAGACTGAAGAATTTTTCACAGTAAATATCCGTTCTCGTCCCGGGGCCGTGCAGGTTTACACCAAAGACGTCGTCGAAGTTATCCAATATTTCATTCAAGGAAGTAACAAATCGTTTAGCCATGTTTCATCTGTCTACACATGGCTCGAGTGGAAATCAGGGTGGCATCTCTAAATGCGGTCCTTAGGCAGTTCCAAACGCATTCAGGGTTTGATGGCTGAGAAACTGTCGTACAGCAGAGTCCGACAGGTAACTGGTCACAAACGTATTTGCCTCTACCGGGACGATGTCTCAAAGACAAATCGATAGGCAGGTCTTCCGAAATTACCAATCATCTCAAAGGGGAAAGTCGTTAAGTGGTTTTCTTTAATGCACACGATCATTTGGGAAAACTCCGCCGGAAGCAAGCTGCAGATGAAGGGGTAAACAGTGGATCAAATGTCATTTTCAATGATTAATATGCCTACCAGTAAAACACTATTTGACAAAAAACAAGAGGCCATAATGGAAAGAAACGGTGATTATTATAGAGTTCGCAAATATTGTACCCCCCTTCTCTTATAGGGCCCGAGACTGGCCATCTAAATCTACAGGACACTGAATCCTGAATACAGCGCAAGCGATCGTAATTTGTCTCACTGGTCTCGTCCTCTCTCCTGAGTGCTCAAAACCAATTCGTATTTACGCCAAATTCCTCCTGGCCATGTCGCCATCATAAGACATACCTAGAAGAGACCGGCGGTCAACGTGTGGACTGTGATAATCTTTCCACATCCGGTATCACAGTATGCGTGAACTGCATTATTCCACCACTAGCTTCTCTTACCACATCCCTCAATCTTAGTAATATGCGGATTAGCATAAATAAGGATCTTGGAAAACGAGGCTGTTTTTCAACCTGTTCTCCAGGTTTGAGAATGTTTAAAGAGAGAATGGTTTGCGAATGTTTTGCAGACAGCTATGAATTCCATAGAAATTTTAAGGACAACCAGAAGTAGCGTATTCAACGTTTTTGCAATCACTGGACTTTGGGCGAGCGAGGAACTTGTAAGTGTTAGCAGAAAATGTCAGTAGGAGTGAAATAGCACCTTGAAAATGTTCAAAGCTGATTGCGAATACGAGAACCTACTGAACATCTAAGCTGAAGGTTCTGAAACTTAGATTTTCAAGACATTCATAACAGCAGGGATGGCACCAATTTAGATGAATGTAATTTCGGAGTTCAGCGTATGCTCAGAAATCGGATAGCGAATCGAGGGAATCGCACAATGCAATATCAGAGTTAAGTACAGATCGAATGTTTTGTTGGCCAGCTTGGTCACCGATGACCCGAAGCTACGGTAACATGCCCAAGCGATAGTTTAAGTTTGATAGTGTGAGTGGAAGAAGCTGTAGGCGTGCTACCATAGGTGAAAATGCTTTAGTACTTGTGACTGTCAGTTATTCCAGCAAGCTGGACTTCTTTATGCTTTTTTATGAGATCTCATTTTCCAGAGAGCCATAAACGCATTTGAACTGACTGCAATCGGTGCACTGACGAGGCTGGGTTGTCCGACAAACCGCGACACGTTGTACCCGTGAAGTTACGCGTACA
The DNA here is from genome assembly GCA_008360955.1 of Fasciolopsis buskii. NCBI lineage: Eukaryota > Metazoa > Platyhelminthes > Trematoda > Plagiorchiida > Fasciolidae > Fasciolopsis > Fasciolopsis buskii. The sequence goes on from LUCM01003395.1 coordinate 76,441, forward strand.
GTGGTTTTGTGACAGCACATGTGGCCACATACGCCCGTCGAGCTGTCTGCACAGGCACACACAGCAGACAACACACACATAACCCTTATGGTCGCCGCACCTAGTCTTTCGTTGGGCTGTGCATTCGCAACCAGATGGAAGCACGCAGGCATGCAATCGCTCACACACACAAACACCATCGGCCGTTCGGTTCAAACTTCGAAACAGACGAATGGACGAAACGAAACGTGATTGCACAAACTGTTTAGTGGTGGACCGTTATCTTACAGCTTTGCGGAAATTCGGATTTAGATCAGTTTTGTACAATCTGTTACAAGTCAAGTGTGGAAGTCATTGAGAAACGTACACTCGATGCACGTTCGGACGGTTTTCATCATTTTGTTTTACAGTCATTTAACCTGGGTAAGTCAGCTCGAAGTGCAGTTTCTGCCATTTGGGCTTTGTTCTGTTTAGATCATTCTAGAAAACTTTATCAGGTAGAACAGTGTAAATAATGAATGCGAAAACCATTGTGATCAATTAGTTACTTCCTTGTCGTACTTAAGTAGAGCCAAAGAAAGCATACCATAACCAAATGCATTTGTATCGTGTGAAAAATAGCGCGCCGTGCTACTTTGTCAGAAACAGCACAACGCGGATAGGAATGTTTGTACTAAGTCAACCATAACCCCTAGTAACTTATTCAAGGTGGTTCCCGAATAGACCGAACTACTTAAGATGTTCAAAACAAACGAAAGTGCATTGCGGCATACAGGATTTCGATGTCTCATAGATATGGCATATTGATCATGGCACAGTATTTCTTCGCATATTTTCATCTTCGTCTGCTAGAGCTTAAACTACAATTAACTTCGCTCGTAAAAGGATAGTGCTGATCAACTGCGTCGGCAGTGTGAAGTAAGCTTCATTAAGTTGAACACAAGTTTACTGTCAAAAAATATTATCGCAGTATTACCAAGGTGTTAAAAAGGCAATACGCAAGGTGTTGGTCGAAAACCAAATGAATTCGACCTGCCACTTAGGTTTCTAACAAGGTGAGATTTTGCGGAATATCTATGTGCAAGTCCCCGCGGGGAGGCGAGGAGCTAATTGGATCGGGTGCGGGAATATGAATACCATATCATCCAGTCAGTGTGCAGACGATAGGTGCGGCCTGATAAAATTGTACTGGTGGATGTCAAACGAGTATCAAAGAGTCCATGATAAGTGCCGTCAATAAGTACAGATACAGCAATCCATGAAACATGACTGATCATTCTGAGATATCTCATCAGAAGTCTTCAGACAGGGGGAAATCGAAGCAAAGTAGTGAAGGGTACTAAGGAAACTTATTTTTGAGCAAAATTAGCTGCCACTGGCTAGGTAGAACAGAAGTGATGTAATTTCCGTATCCGGAAGAGGAACCTGGACATTGCATGTGCCTGTCTGAATATATAACAACCATAGTAGATCATTTTCGAGATTCGCGACTGAAGACTTCACACAACTGACTATGGTCATTAGTTTTTCAATAGTTACGCTATGGGAATTATACAAAAACGGTTAAGAGCAAAAGTAAAAAAAATACTTATCGCAGCTGGTAGTAATATCGGATGATATGGAATGCACGACAGGCCGGGAATGTCATGGTTGTATGATGGACGTTCTGACCGAATATGATTGGAGACGGAGATAACGACCACGTGAGTATAACTAAAAAGACAGACAGGGAGACCAAATAAATCACCTATGTGGATTGTCAGTTGAAATGATCATGGGACGATGCACCTGAACAACACTCGCTTAATTTGATGTTGAGAGAACTGGCTTCTTATCCACCCTAAAACAGAAGGCTGACTAACAATTCCAATTTGCTAAGTGGAACCAAAGGAGTGCAGATTCGAAAGCTGCTGAATGGACGACAGAGGCGCAGTGCGAAATTAACTACAAAAGAAACTGGGCCCAAATTTCAACGATTATTTTTGTAGAAAACTGCTACAAGTTGTCGCTGATAACAAGCTACAGTTACAAATATTGTGCCACTGGTTGCTCCATTTACGTGAAACCCGGATAAGCAAGAATGATGTGTCCATAAAATTTTGATATCGCCGTCTATAATGCGCTTATATGGATGGCTGTGCTATTTATCCCAAGCCAGTGATAGGCAGTGAACCTTATTCACAATGAAGGAACATGTGTACCATAGAAATGTGAAATTTGTGAGATCAGATTTATCTGTGCCATCGCAATCTGAAACCTTGACGGAAAATAAGTGTTTATGCACTTTAGTATAGGCTATCGGTTTGAATAAAAAGGGAGCCTTTGAGGATTCAAAATCAAGTACTAAGAGAGTGGGCTGTAAAGAAGACCAAAGTTGAGTCAATGAAGAGTTCATCTACTCCATGTCGACAGAATTAATGGATAGATTATTTCTGTTTCACAACTGTTTTGGGTTTACACGTCTCAAAGAATTGATTAGAGCGAACAATAAATGCATGTCGTCCGTCAGTTTCCACAGACGAAGCAGCGAACGATCTCTCGGCTGAAAAGACTACACCTCGGAAGGATTGGGATTGTGTGAACGGTCAAGTGGCGATTGTTGGCTAACGCAAGTGATCATTCTGGACTATCAGAGAATCGGATTGCCGCTATTTCCGTTGCATCAATGCAGCGTGGCATAGAGTGCACGAATTCCAGACTTTGCAAGGGAATAGCCCGCCACTTTTACATCGATCCGCTCTCACCGCAAACCCGTTCTGTTCACCGGATATTTATGAAAGCAATAGATTCTGTACCGTAAGCCAATAGGAACTTTGATTTCCCACTTGTCGGGTTTTCATTTTGTAGGTGCAAATCGCTGTTTATGCGCGTAGATGGGTGTCAAAATGTTTAAAAATCAATGAATCGGTGCAAAGCAATGTATAAACTACAGTAATTGGTTTATTTAGATTTATCTTAATCAATATAATAGTCAACAGGTGCTTCCAAAATTCAACTTGCATGCAGAAGTGAACCACAGCGAAGGCCATGGTATCAACATTCAAGGACAATTAATACCACCAAAGCGGGATTGTGTGCATACTTGAAAGTCTGCAGGTTGCGTAAAGTTAACTGGTTGTCATACTTATGTTTTATCTCAGGAAATGCTGACACTTAAGCACTAAGTACTAGCACTGTCGACGGCATACTCAAGGACAAGTCGGATAGTAATGGATGTTGTTGTATATACTACTCTTGGTCAAATTCTTGGATCACATCCAAGAAGTTTTCCTTTGATTCACTGGGTCTTGAATGTGCGAAGAAGTGGAAGTAAATGCCGAGTGAGACAGCGAAATTTAGGCTAAAAGTGGTCAAATCAAGGGCAGATGACGACGAAATCCGTAGTAACAATGCCCTAGGCGTCGCAACGTGAAAAATCTAAGTGCTTTAGTATCTCGGTTGGAGCTTATTCGCAGAGGAAATTCTGATTTTGTCATCACTTGCGTTTTCTTGTCACTTTTCAGTGAAGGCAATGTGAGTAATTCTCACTCTCATATTGGTTAATGATTTTGGTTACTAATTATTTACCGACATGTTTTTCATTGGACATCTTTTGGAATTGTTGCACTTAACAGTGGAAATAAGAGGCCATTTGGCATCAAAATCCTACGGTTTTATACGGAAACAAGATACGTAGTCCTCATTATCCTAGTGTCAAGTTGGAAAAACGACTGTAGAATTTTATCTGCCGTCACATGAGCTCCTTGTCTTGTTAGATTGTGAGGCGAAGGCAAAATTGGATCTCGGGGATTTATGGGTGGGTGACAAGGCAATGCGAATAGTGATCTCTAGTTCAGCAGTTGGTACATCTTAGGTTCACATCTAGATCACTATTCTTGTTTAGTGAATACACAATTTGGCGAGTAGGCTCGCTTTCAGTGATTCGTCGTGGTAATATTAGGCAGAATTTGATGGAAAGCAGTGTAACGTAAGAGCATGAACATTAAACGCAGAAAATGAGCTTGTTCACCAAATTGCTTTTTCTCGATGAGCTTACTAGAATGTACAAGCTACTTTCTTTTATTAACTTACTTCAGAGAGGCTTTTGAAGTTCAGTGTAATTCCTAGGTGTTCACCAAAAGTTCCGGCTTTGTTTTGTTGTACGCTAATATCGACAATTTTCGTCAATCCGGAACCCCAGCCAACCAATATGAACCGGTTTTGTTGACCTCACATTTATAGCAGAACACATCTGGACAAACAATGGAAATGAAAATGAAAGGGAATGATGCTCTGCAGTGATCGCCAAGGAGCAAATTTCAAGAGAAAACGCTGCAATTCCGCTAAAAATTCCGTAATTTAGATTTTCTTTAATAAGTTTGCGCCTTGATTAATGTGTAGTTTTACTGCTCTTTTGTGTGGAAATGCAATTCTACTTACTTCACATTTGCAGATTAATAACTTTTTTGTTTTATTGCCTCATACAGTACCAGACTAACTTGATAAATTAAAATTAACCAAGTGGCTGAAAGGGCAAACAAAAGTGGACCACGATAGTGTCAATCGGAAACTTTGAACGGAGTCAAATAAGACTACTGTGCATTTTGAATACAAGGCTAACTATGAATACCCAAGTGAACCATATATGCCAAAAAAGAAGCGGTTTGGTTTCCAGCTAGATAGGTGAAGTGATAAAGAAATATATCACCACGAAAACCTTACTTGTTTCCCCATGCCCATGGGTAAATAACTTACCCCATTATGTGGCACAATGTCCTACTACTGCTTCGCCACAGTGTTGATCACTGGCTTACTGAGGTCCCATATTAGGCTGATCGTTACTGTGACACTTTGTCGCGCAACGGCAGATGTGGTAGTAACAGCAAAACTAGACCCCGTCATTCGGTTCATACTCCGGGTAAAATGAAGGATATGCATCAATGACGAGCTCTAGTAAGAGCGAAACTCGAGTCTAGTGCTTCCGAAAGACCTGCTTTTGAACTTGGGTCTTATTGACAGACAATTAAAGCTGAAGGGATGGCAAAGTTTGACCGAGTCTGTCAATGAAATTTCGTAAGCGAAAGGAAAAGGTATGATTTTCAGGCCACAATTCTTGGAGTACAATAAACATTCAGGTAGTTTCTCTTGCAATGCAAATTGTTCGCAGTCCGAAATCCTGTAACGAGGTAGTCGTCAATAACTCGTCGCTCATAGTGGCTTTTTAAGCAACCCTTTGATTCCGAACAGTAATCAATTCCCGTCAGTTATTTTCGTTCGCGAAGCTAGTTTTAAATTTGGGACACTGTTTAATTCAGCAGATTGGTTTACTTACTGTATATGGAATAGAGAGAAGAATGGAATTTCGAGCTTACCGTTTTATACCTTCAAATTAAATAACTTCATCCATGAGTTAAGTAGTGTCTAAAACTATCTTATTGAATGTAATATTTAGAATGCTATAATAAGAAAATGTACTTCACTGCGAAGGGTTAACTCCTATATCAGACGCATGAAAGCATGATGAGTGCATCTAGCCCCACGCTATTGACAGTAATGATGGGAGTGGATTTACATATTAAATCGTGTGGCCACTCTAAGGAATTATTCGACGTAGATGGAGAAGAACGACAAAAGCGGTATTTGAGTAAGTAACAGATTCATGAGAAGATGGCACCTAAAAGAATACAATGCACAAAATCCAAAAAACAGTTGGTGTGTGCTACCGGCAAAGGTCTCAGCTTTTTAACTCTGAATTTTAGTTGGAATTCAGAACAGTTTGAAACAGCAATGGCAACTTATGTTCTGTAATCATGCTTGTAAATTCAAATGGCATACACTAGTTAACTCGAATAGCAATTCTACTGTATGGAATCAGAAAGAGCACCATGACAGATCGCATGTAGCTGCTTAGTTTAGACCACTAAGCACAACAACCCTTATGTGGAAATATTTCCTGGTAACCTCCACTGGATGAACAGGTACAACATTAAGGTGTACTAGTCGCATACATGGTTAAGTTGAAATCCAGTCCGAATTTATTTGATGCATCAAAAATGATTATTTCAACAAGCATAACGTGGATCAGGGTCGTCAAGGCATCTTTATGTTGACGACGCATCCAATAAGGCTAAAGTTTTGATACAAAAGCAGTGTAATAGGGAACCACTTGATTAGAAATGGAGCCGTTCTACACTGCAAAAAGTTAACTAAGTGGTTTATTTTGAGTGCATGATTTATGTTCATCTAGCCCGTACTCTGTCCCAAGCCTGCGAACTGATGTAACCAGTGACTCCAAAGTGTTTTTCAGGTAAGGTAAACCAAGGGGCTAGGCATTCAAGTAGGCTCTGACGATGGAATGCATCTTTCACAGTTCGGCACTTGTCGGTCCATTCCTCGTAGAGTACGAGTATTGAATTGTTGTTTGGTCACGGCATTTAAGTTTCTGATTTCTAAATTGAAGTTCTAGTTGGGTTTTCAACGGTTTCAGGTTGACATTCATCTACTCAATTGATGAAGTTATCAAATTACATAATGCAGTTTGTGATATAGCCATATTCGTCTCAACGGATATTCAGGCGCTTAAAATATCTGCATGACTCAAATCAGCAACTTCCGTTTTTGCATTGTCAGCTGCTGATCAGTCTGCTCGCTTTTTCTATCTGCCTAACATGAGCTTCTGCCAGGCGGTACCGAAAACAAAATTGTCGAAGGAATCTGTGAAGTGTCCAAAGTAAATATCACTGACAGATATTCTACACTTCCTTTTGAACGAGGGGATCTGGTAGAAGCTAGCAGCCTGAATTCCCCTGCAGTGTTTCTTGTCGGCTAAATATCTCATAAAATCCAACGTAATTCATGCTAACTGGTGGATGCATTAATGTTATTTTATTGAAAAATATGTTTTATGGAAAAAAGTTACCAAGAATCATCACAGTGTTAAATACCTCTAGTTCCTACACTTTTAAGGAAAGAATGTTTCTCCCGAAAATCTTGTCACTTCAGCAAACCAAACTTCATCTTCATCGGACCTTGCACCCAACCAGCATTTATATTCTTTGAGGTAGCCGTAATCCTCAAGGAATGTTAAGTAAATACCAGGGAATCTGTTTTTGACTTCAAAACCAAGTACTATCTATTATTGTAGCCGGAGCACGCAATCTGAGAGAACCGTTGACCTCACAGCCCGAGGGCGATAAACATGGTTTCAAATTGAGCCATACTACCCGTAAACAAACACCAACGTCGGACAGGAAGTGAACAGCACAAATTATTTCATTTTGAACCTTTCACAGTTTTTGTCCTCTCAAAAGGAGGGGAACGTACTCGCAATCAGGTGATCATCATGTGATCTAACCAAATAATTTAGAATGACAATCACTGTAGGGATTCATTACTAATTAAAGCTAAAACTGGTAAGGGAACTAGTGGTTGTGCTTCTTTAATTAGCTGAAACCAGTCTTGCGCTGAGCTGTTCACTTGAGGAACCCGGCAACACGATTTTCGCCGACTGCTGTTATCCATGATGTATCGACGAGCACTTCACTATCAAAGAGTACAGGGACGCAGTCTCCGGCATTCTTGAAGTTTAAGAGTCCTGTGCCACGAAATAGAGAACAAACATCACGGCTTTGCGGTAGAACTGGACTTCTAAATTGCCAAGAAATGCTTTCCAAATTGCGGAATACTGCTGAGAGGCGCCGCTTGATTGTTAAGCTGTAGAAAAACGGAAAATGCCGAGTTTTGGCCGGAAATCCGAACGAGTTGGGAAATAGAAAAGGCTGCAGCTGTCGGAAATATTAGCAACCCTAACCGACTGATTGGTATTGCTTGTCCACGGAAGCCTATTATGAACGCGATGATTCAGGAATCGGATTACACACTAATCCATTCTCCGGAACATCGGGTGGTGCGTTAGAAAGAGCGCATTTTGAGAAAGGTTCAGTTGCCCTATGGCTATATTCGGCTTCCCAACGATGATACAAGTGAACCAGTTCATGTAGATAACAGCTTTCCAACCAAAACGTGGGCAAACAAGATAGATTTTCTGAAAAAGCTCAAGGCCACTGAACGAGACGGGTTTGGCCTTAATTCTTGAATGAGGATGCCGAAGTGTTAATATCGGAAATAACAAAACTCGAGAGGTCAACATGGGGAAAGAAAGAAATTTCTAAGAAATGGTGTGAATCGGTGCTTGCAGCGTCTTGAAGAAAGATAGTTGATCCTCATGTGAAAACCACAGAGGAATTATTTCGGCAAGTACTACTTCT
>LUCM01003395.1:86335-101702 GCA_008360955.1 Fasciolopsis buskii
AAACGGAATCAAAACCCGGAAAGTCATTATGAGCCTCCCGAAAAATCGCATATTTTGTCAAGTGATTAAAAGCGTGTGATGAAGTAAAGTCACAGAAAAATGTGTGTAAAAGACGATTTCGTCAGGTTGTAGTATGTAACTTGTGCGTTACACAGAGCGACTCGTTAGAATCTGACAGATGTCCATTGGTCCTTGAGGGTTCTCATTTGTCCGGTCATATCTGGTCTTAAGCAGACGAAGGAGGGGTCAAAATTATCGTCGCAATATACCGACCTGCTATTAATGTATGATCAGTAAACCACTGTGAAATTCTGCTTAACCGCAGAAGCTGGTAACCATATGTCGTAGCCGAGGTTACGCTGGGCCAATTAGAGCTCGACTGACTTAATGCCAAGGGAAACAGCGCACAGTTTTGTTGTATTTTTGGGTACGGTAAAAATCTGTATGTTGTTTAGAAGTGAGCGAGTAAAATCCTAACCTATACTACTCGAAATCACATTTAAAACATTTTATCAAATGTGAGATTGAGAGTATTTGTTAATACACGTTAACTATCCGTTTATCAGTGTAAAGTAATTCCTCTATTTGTGTCGGCAAATACTTTGTTCACCAGGAATCTGGTTGAACTAGTGCACGGGCTCCATTTTGCTTGCCTGTAAGGAAATGAGACTAAAACTGCTTAGGACATTTACTCGATAAGGAGCACTCGGTGAATATTGATGATTCATTCGCAGTCACTTAGTAAGCTCAATCTTATTCAGATCATTAATTTCACTTTATCCAAAGCTGAAGCATCGAACAGAAAATTTCTTAATCCACTACTTTGTAAACAGAATCTTCTCCCCTACATCCTAAGTGAAAGGAAAATAAGATCATATTCAGTTGTGTCGTTGTTGTTAACAGAAATGCACAATTACGTACCGTTTTGATAAAACGGGATGAAATGACGAATGTCTAGTATTTCGTTTTATGATGCTTATCAAATGAAATACAAATATTCTGTTTTGTATTGCCTCTTTTTTACACAGGCCGACGTGAAAATCACGTACCTTGTGAAAAACTACGCTAACAAGGAAAATTTCGATATCAGACTGAAGAAATGTGAAACTTTCAGTTTCCTTGGAGATCATTGCGATCCAACATTTCACTTCAATGGGTACACAATCAGCGAAAGGTATGTGCATCGCTCGTGTGAGAAAATATTTCTAGTGGACAGTCTTCCATTTCTGTTTACACTGAAATAGTTTTATTTTTGACTGTAACCGCAGTTTGATAGACTAGCTAAACACATTGCTTCTAGACTCAAACCAGATTTAAACATATCATGTAATTCGCCCTAAACGAGAAGTGATTGTGATTTTTGCCATAGACATTCAAAAATTTCTAAACCGAAATGAATGCAGTTTTCCAATGAGTAAACGAGAAACAAACCTCACTCAATCAAAACAGACCATCATGATTTAACCTGAATTGCAATGATACCGTGCTGAGAAAAATGAAGCCCTTTTAAATAGCCGACCCCATTCTGATGACTTCGATAACCTTCCACGGCTCCGGTAGAAGAAACTCTGGTTGTAACCCAAGGATAACTATTAAGACGGTCCCCGCCATTAGACTGCCGTGAAAAAGGCATTCAGACGTGTTTTGCTTGTCACACGTGAGGTACTTGAGGTCGTCGAACTTTTTTCCAGACTCTTAATAGGCTGATAAAAAGATGTCCAAATATTCAATCCCAAACAGGTGCCCATGATCTAGTCAAGTAAAGGGTTTTTGTATGATTCATTCTTGACAATACAATCATAACACCATCCCAGATATTGTGCTTTCCCCGTCTGTCTAGTCTCCATTGTACCAATCTGTGCAGCCCTATATTTGCTGCATCTCTGTACCGGCATAGCCTGTTACCACTTTTATGTAATTTGGTAAAGTAGGCTGGCAAAATCGTGTCCATTGGTCACATTGTTTTCACCTGATGAGTTAATGATACAAAGGCAGAGTAAAAACTTTGATGTGAAGGCAAGCTGAAGAGATAAAGTAGATGTGCAAATATTTCATTCTCTTTTGTTTGATATCCGCTACCCGTACCCGATAAAGCTGACTAGTGGTTATTACAAACCCGAAAAACGTACCGTACATCTACCACCTAAACATTTAGTAGTCCCATCGATTCGGAGCAAGATATGTTCGAATGATATCAGATAGATTACTTATATATAAACAGAAACAACACTTTTTGATAAAGATTATCTATGATAAGCTTAAATTTGACAAATAATCAACTATTTCGACTAGTCTGTTTGCGCTAGACAATGAAAATTTGGCGTTACTCCATTCTCCAAGGCTAATATCACAACGCTGATCTGAAAACATACGGGCCACGAACAAGCATATAGCCATCTCAGATAGATTTTTAACATACTTCATGAAATTATCTCACTAATCTTGTCGTCAGTGAATCGCACGCCGATTCCAGTGGATAAAACGGTGTCAAAATTTGTTGTCACCCTCAGCATAACATTAGCTAACAACAAAGCCAGAATAGCATATTCTACACAATTGAATCCGTATTTTTCCTACTAAATCACGACATACCGTGCTGCTTTTCCATTATCTGGTAGCATTTCATCGAAAGCACCAATTTTCGAAACGATCTAAGTGCGATAGTTCTGTCTGAATTTGCAATGTCAAGACGTATTCCAACAAAATCATCGAAAGAGTGATTACCACAATTTTTTCCAAGCGGTCACTCCTTGACTAATGCTTCAGACACCTTTAGGTTGTATGTAGGTCTACAATTACAACCAACGAAGGAGAGATAAGCAGGCGCATTCCATTCTAAGAAATTAATAACAAAGTGGTAGTCAACAACAGCAATTTGCGTCTAGTGAGGACCTCAGTGCACATTTCACCGCTGACAATGCTTCCAAAAAAAATCAGCTACCTGCAATCGTTGCAGCAGATGTGAACCGAATCCGGTTGGGTAGCATTTTTGTTATCTTCTTATCGTTTTCGTCAGTTTCCTCGATCATCCCAGGATATCAAGAGTATACTGGTTCGTCATGATGACTTGTGTTTGTTCTTCACGGAAATAGAAATGCTCTCTGTTGATCGGCCATCGAGACACAGCGAATCGGAGCAGTGTGAAGCCATAGGTTGACACCCTCTGATGTTGAAAGACGTGAGGGACTCAAATAAGAGTCTAATATTTCTAGCTGGGTTTTTGCATGGTCTCTCGTTCCGCGGGTGGCATGCATAATCGTCTGTACTTTTGAACTGATCTGATCTTCATCACAAATCTCAATACTGTCACTAATTAAACAGCAAGCTGTTAACCACTAGGTTTTAAAACAGATTAGCTAGTATTCGTAGTTTGCAACTTCAACTATTCAACAACGGCTAGCAGAACTAGCACCTCAAATTATCTACTCTGTAATAGCTAAGGATTTCGCTAGTCACAAACAGTAGGCAGTAAATAACCGACCGACATTTTATTCCCAAAGGTACCAGTCTGCGGACAAACTAGAATCTGTTCAATAGACGTTAACCGTTGCAGGTAAGAAGAGATTCAGAAGAACCAGAAGTGCTTTGGTTTTTTCTACGGTTTTACCATTTCCTACGGTGAGGTGTACACTGTAACGTGTCTTCTCATGTGCCTCTGACGAAACAGCACAATCTGCTCCTCAAATAACAGGTTATTTGGCGAAGCCTTCAGGGCGTTAACTGGAGAAAACATTATTTGTTTCTCTCCAATATAAGAAGCAAAATCAAATCAACATACCCGTCTGAATCGGATTTGATGTTATTACTTTGTAAGTAGTAGCCTAATTGATAACCAGTTCAGATCTATCGTTCTCCTGTTTCTGTTTCAGTGGTGAGCGAATCGTGACAGTAAAAAAACAAGTGGGTCCTTTCCCCAATACTCGGTTCATAAAATCCGTCCTCGAAGCACAACAAATACAAAAAGTATTCCCGGTAAGCAATGTTTTCCGATGAGCCGATTTTGGCAGTGTCAATGTCCACCCTAGATTCTGTGACGGCAGTCTGCTTCTAGTCGGTAATCAGTAAGAAGTTGGCAAAAAAATATAAATTAAGTCTAGACCTGTTTGATCAACTCCAAATTTTGACATAAGGTGTGGCTTGGATGAGCAGCGAAACGGATGCACACTATGCGAGAAACTTAAAATCGGAAGACCTGTGATTACTTGGCTATCCAGATGGGAAGTGGCTTGCGTGAGTCGGAACAAGGCATTTGATAGATTCAAACAAATTTGCTGTCACATGGACAATATTTTTGCAACGAAATTGCGTATTTCGATCTTAAAAGCGGGTTGTTTGTATCACACAACAGCTGAAAAAGCTTGTATGTCAAACGATTCCGAGCAAATTTATGTGCAGTTTGGAGGTCTACTCATGCTTTCTAATTCTAAAGATAAGAGCGAGTCTACCAATCATATTTGATTAAGGGAAGAAGAATGGCGTGTGCAATAATATCAAATCGGGGTGCAAAACTTTTATGCGGTCGTGGTATACTTCAGGCATTCTTTGGCTATCAGCAGTTTTCAGCTGGTTACTGAGTTCGCGTAAATTTCTTTATAATCTTGAACATTTTGCACTTGTTTACATCCAAACCACAGAAAACTATTGAATTTGACTTGGACATCTACGACAGTGATGCGGATAGTGATCAGCAGATTGCACGTTTTCAGCAAAAGTTACCTATCACGAAAACCGGCGAAATCGAGCTTCGTCTGGGTGTTGACGTTCGGTAAGTCAGCGAAAGATGGGTTTCGTAAGAAAAAAACTCTAGCCGGGCGATGTTAGGCTTATAATTGTTTTAGAATTTTCTAAACTTGTCATTACAATGCGTGTGAGTTGAAAATGTGGGAAAAGATGAGCTGACCATACTTTCACTGATGTGTGATGCAAAGAGTCGTAACGTGGTCCCGGAGAAGAAGTTCGGTACTGTGAATCTGGTAGTGTCGCCTATCAGATTCCAAAGGACAAAACTGGCGACAAGTTGGATAAAACGTTCCAAAGTGAACATTGATAAAGTTTATTGCGTATATCTTGACTCCAACGTGGTATCCATAGGACATGAAAGAGCGAATCACCACAAAAATTAAGAATAAAGGGTGTCGAATAAATCGAAACAAACGGAAATGCGCAGATTTGACGCTTGACAAATCAAGCAGAGCCAAAGGAATGTTACAGAATCCAAGTTAGACATCATAGCCGGTCACACAGAAATTACATCCTTAGATGCTTAATTATTTCTAAAAATCAGTGGCACTTCAATGCTATGCACTGGTAAACAAGGCCTATGTTCATTGATCATGCTAACTTTCAGTTGCTTCTCCGGCAAAATATCAGCTACCTAGTGCCCAAAGATAAACCCAAACAGAACTTCCTACTGTCACGTTAAAGTATGGTGGTTCATGATGATATTGCTCACCAAAAAAGACGACAGTAAGTGTATTATTAGACTGGTTAAATGCAATCCAACTCGCCAATGTTTCTTGGTGATGTGGCATTCATACGTTGTCAAGCCCATCTTACGTTTATGAAAAAGTAAACGTAATCCATTGAGAGAATATAGAAACTAAACGCATAGAACATCTCCTAATGTTTCCAGAATTGCGGTCAGGATTGGCTATGTATCTCTGTATATATTCACCGTTTTTTGGTTTACCCATTTTACGCCTTTAGTCTTTCCAATGTGGTACCAAAACAAACAAGTTTCGACATGGTTTTCGCGTTCCATCCATATCAGTTTTTTAGTTCACTTGCTTGCTAACCTCATGAAAAGCTGAGGTCTGTTCCGGTCGTTACTTTGTCAGTTGGAATGTGGACCGGCAATATTTCCTATCTAGGCATCAGAATTGCATTTGAAATTCTTCCCGATACAAAATACTACGCATAATATATCTTAAGAACAGACGGCTAGTCTTTTGTGGTGCGCTTTTCCGTGATATTACGGTTTGGTCAAACTTGTTTACTGGTTAGAAAATTCTGTTTATGATTAAGCTTCACGAGAGTCCTAATAACAAGGTTGATTGATCGCTATTCCGGATGTTTTTAACCTTAACTAAGATCATTTGGTTCAGAATTTCAATGAATGGCAACAAAAGGGTAGCATACGATAATGATTGTGAATTTATAACTCCAGATCTGACTGGTAAGACAAGAATTCCTGCTATGGCACCATACATTTTTCACCATCGCCACGTGAGACACACTGTCAACTACTCCCCGATTACTTGTTTCGATTACGACAAGGTATCACGAAAGTCCAGTATACTGTAATACCATACAAGTGTGCCTAGCTGGCACATTATGAAACTACAAACAGTCAACCGAAGTTTCAATTCCATTTGCGGTCTTACCAGTCACATTCTGGGGGTAAACGCAGCAAATTGTAATGGCCTTGTTGCCCAAACATATCATAAGTTACTCGAGGTAAACACTAAAAAATCCCCTATATCCCATTCCTGTGAAGCGTTACATCGTAAATCAGCCTGGCCGGATAACCAGGGGACAGTTATGGGAATTTTGAACGATTCGAAATGGCTCAACATATGTGTACATCTTGATCATGCCAGTGACAAATGCTAGATCATTTGAAAACTTCAAACAGAACAAATCTGTTTTTCGGTGCCGTCTGATGTTTTTTTCATATTGAAATTGTTTTATAGCAAAGCGCTTTGATGACAAACTCCCAGTCATGTCTACCTATTGAATTTCAAAGATAGGATAAACCTAGAATAACTGTGCCAGGAAAAGCCAGAGAATAACTGTTATTGAGAATAGTAACCATAATAATAACCCAAAGTATCAGACCTGAGTGGTATAAGCAGTAAGCCGGAAAAACGATACACCCATTGACGTGTCCGACGAAAAATGCCTTTTGTGACAATAATAATGAGCTGGGATTTCGATCACCACGAGCAATCCTTCTCAGTACAGTATTCGATCGTATGACTTAGGGAAAGCACCTAGCCAGCTGGATTTTCAGTGTCTCCGTCTCTGCATGTGTTTAAGATTTCTGTGGTTACTAACACCAAGATCGCCCGACGTGCACATCCTCTGGCAAAACGTTTGTTTGCGGAGTACGTCATTTACCAGCGGCATAGGATATGTGTCGGTTGTTGGTCAACATAAAAGTTTGAGATCCCTAGGTTATCATTTCTGTCAATATGTCCGAGGTCGTGGTTTATAGATCTCTGTTTGTGTTTCGAAACTCAGCCGAAGTATTTAAAAATTCTTGTAGTTATGTTCTAACAGAAGACAAATATACCCCAACTTGGCGTTCAAATGCACACTGAAAACATGTTAGTTTTGGTAGTCAGCAGCCTCATCAAATACATAAACCGAACTTTTGGGGCAGGTGCTGTCCCAAAATCGGAACAGGCTTACTGAAGTTCCGAATAGGCCGCTAGTCAATCATCATTGAGGTCCAATGCCATGTCCCACTTGCTACATAGAGGTTAAGTTTGTTTAATTGCCTGTTTCTGAAGTCAAACTGAAAGTTTCGAAATTCCATTTTATGATTTCTCAGTTTGATGTACCTTTTCTGAACTCCACCCTGAATTGAAGCAGTGAGTGTCGACCAGTATATTAAAATTATGCCGATGAATTTTACGAATAAGGATTTTTACTGTATTTTTCCTATTTCATCCGATTTTTAGTCTGACTATTACCACTAGCTTCTTTGTGGCTGGCAAAACAGGATATTCCAAGAGCTTTACTTTTTCCATGTGTGACTCTGTCAGAGACAGCCGTTCATGTTTATGGCTTGCTTCAAACAGATCTGTGGATCCAAATGTCGTGTGCACAACAGGCGTGATGTGATATAGTTTTCGTTGTACATAGTGCCGCTTACCAGGGGTTTGAACACGAAGATGTGATGAGTGCTCTAAGTAGAAATATTATTTCCTGGAGATGAAACAGACTGGGAATTACTCGGCATGTCTGCTAGATCACTTAAGGCAAGGATCTGAAAAAAATGGATTTCTTAAGCTGACAGAGAGAAATGTACGATTTACCTGTTCACTATTCCAAAATTCACAACGAACAACCAAAAACTCTAAGCCCGGAGCTCGCATTGTGACCCTGTACAGTTAATGCAAACCTAAAATAGCTACTGTGTAAAAGTTCGCAATTTCTATCCCTAACATAAATTCCTTTGTATGTCAATAAGGAATAGTACTACTTGTTAGTATTCCCCAGTTTGCATTCTTGTTGTCTTAACTTACGCTTACTGCGCTGCACATTTGGGCACATTGCACCCTGAGCTCAAGCGAATTTTGCTCAAAGTATTTTTTCACTTGTCCAACGGTCTAGTAAAAACATTTACAAGGTGAACTAGTTTGTCGTTGTCTTGACTTTACGCGAAGCAGGCCTTAGACGGAATCACTAATCAATGTGGGACTCACTGGAAGCGACAGCGTAAACTCCAGCTTTAGATGTCTGTTGTAGTATATGGTGTTGATGCCCCAAAAGACGATAAAGCCACACAGAAGAGCCCTTTGATTGTGATATTTCGCAGAATAGATCCAGATGCAAAAATGTGATTCCGGTATGGTAGAAAATACTAAGTCAGTCAGAGTACAAAAAGCGCATTGTTTTCGTGATTCTGGCGGGCAGCAACCTAACCATAAGCTCAAACGTCATACAAAGACAGGTAGCCTCTTTGAGTGTGTTCATCAACGACTAGGATGAACAAGTCTCAATATTTAAAGTTACTCACTAGGAATTGCATCTGCCAGATCAGACTTTTCTATATGGTTTTCATTCGTGCATTTTTGGTTCGAATCCCAGTACATGCCCGTTAGGTTTTAACAGCTCAAAGGAATCTGTCCTTGGTAATTTTTGGTGTTGCCATATGCATAGCTAATGCTTGATGTATTATTTGATCTGCAACCCAATACATTTTTGTATATGGTTAACTTTGCCAAACTTGTGTTACACATCCCCATCCTAGCCAGTCTACATGCTCACATATATGGACTGAGCAGTTATGACCTATTTGTTCAACTTATGATATGCATTCGGTTCGTTAATACAAGCTACGTGATGTCAAACTTTCACTGAAAGGTTAAAATTTTGCTCCTGCGGTCTTATTGTGGGAAGCGAACCAATATTTCCTCTGCGTGAACTTTGACTTAAGAGATGTTGCGCGGTCGGACCTTTGCCATCTCGACTATCATCAACTTGATACTGCAGGTAAAGAAGCTTATATATCGGCATTTGAAACGTGAAGGCATTTTTGCTCCTCAAACATCCCTCTGTCTTGAAACATCATGCATGTTGCATCAGCAATATAAATCCAACCAGCGACTGTTGAACTTTTACTCGCATAAGTCGTTGTTATTCTTGGTAAAGGTGATATCTGACTCATTGTGCTTATCTGACACTCTGTGATAGGATTTAGCACAATTAACTTTATTTCCAAAGGTATTCGTTTTTGCACTGTTTACAACCTATAAACCAGGCATTATCTGGCTGGATTCCTCTTTTAACCAACAAACTCATTATGGCTTGCCGAATTTTACCCCAGTTTTTTTAATAAACGTTAATGGTTGGCTCTAGGCAGTGAAAATATACACATAAAAGTAAGTTCACTAACGATACTAAGTTAACTTTCCCTGTCATTGTCTATGACCTACGACGTTCGAGCGCTCTACACATCGGACTAAGGATGTGATCTTCCCAGCCTCAAACATTGAAACCATCAATAACTTCCTCACCTAGTGGTTGATAAATTCTCTATGCTCTCTCCCTGGAGTGTAACATCACTGTAGAATATTGTATATAAACGAAGCTGAAAAACTAAATTTACAGTTAACAATACTGTTAGTATTTAGAGGAAATCAGAACTACATATTTATTTTGTTCAACAACACCCCTCTTCCTATGGAGTTGTACTTGGTATTCCTGTCGTTGCAAATGTATGTATTTAAGTATGAATAAGTGCGTTGATGTGCTCACGTACGAACGTGTATATGTATAGATGCATACATGCATATATATATATATATATATACGTACATGCCCCAACTAACTGGTAGGTGAGGAACTAGCCTCAAACCCTTTCAGAGATCATCAGGTACTCTTGAACTATGGAATTGCATGGACTAAAGAAGGGCAAATTTGCAAATTGTTGGAATGGCCGTGCAGTTACAACAGATAAACAATAACTCACAAACATCATTAACCGGAGGCCCCCGAAAGAATAATTGATAAATAATCTACTTTTATATTTGGTCCAAAATTACCACGAGCAGAGAATAGTTTCTTGCAATCAGCGTTTGGTCAGTTTACTAGCTGTTCACTTCTTAAGCTTTCTGGAATACTGATATCCAGTCCCTATTTACAAGAGACCATTAAAAGATTTTCTTCTTAAAGAATGGGGAATAAGGGTAAAGTGAGGCTAACTTTCGGTATGCACTACTAATCCTAATCTTAATCACTGCTTTCTCCTTGCGGCTGTAAACGCTCTGCTTGATGTTTTAATAGCATGTTTCATCACAAGTCCAGGTAATGCCACTAGTACAAATGCTCCGTTGTCATTGATCTCCAATATTTATAGGTTCCCTTTTACCTCTGAACTTGGACCTCGTTGTAGAGTCCAAACTTGGAACAAGGCATTTTTCCTCGAAGAATGGCCTACGGGTTGATAAGTTAGACCCCTAGAGCTGTTTGCTATTGCTTCCTTTGACCATATGTGAGTATCTGGGATTCGTTGGATATGATCCACCAGTATTTTCAAAGCTATTCTTCTATTCTTATAGTTGAACTGTATGGCCTGGCCTTAGCTGACGTACATTTTTTCCGTTTACAAGAGGTGACAAATTTCTCAGAAATCCTTCCGCAATTATCCAAGAAAAAGTTTTACCAAATTATTACTAGGGCAACGATTTTTATTATCATGGAAATGATTAATCAATACAAATATTTTCAACAGCACAATGTTACACTTTTCATGTGCGCAACCCATCACTTTTACCGTCAATTGGTTCATTTGTCTTATTCAGTGTGGATGTCATAATTCGGGTAGAGTGTGAAAAGGACTTCTACGGTGAGCATTGTGAAACCTATTGTCAGCCCTACTCTGGTTTGTGGACTTGTCATGAAGTGACCGGGGCAAGAGTTTGTGCCAAACCCTGCGTCCACGGAAGCTGCATTCTAACCAAGTGAGAATTTGTTGCTAGTTTTTCTTTCCTATTCTGTACGACTATATTAATTTTTGGTAAGCAAAGGCTTACTTTTTTGCTTATCCAGAGCTATTCGGCTATTGCTGTAACCCTCATTTTACCTGACTAGGTATTAATAAAAGCAGGCTTATAAAGCCCATCCTGGAGTCTTCCGAAAACCTTTAGATTTAAAGCCCGTCCGCATATCGTACAGACCCGCATCAGCTTACCTTCTAATTGTCTTCAGAAGTATATCTCTCCCAATAATTACTGAAAGTTTCTGGAACTTCTCATCGTAGAGCAGTTTTTTGACATGCCAACAATCGTCTGCAGTCCATATTTTCCGGTTCTTAGTTCAGTTTCAAGCTTAAAAACTTCAGTGATCACACTACTTGATCCACCCTCTAGCAGATTTCATTTGATTTATTTACTCGTTTAATTTACACCGGAGAACATCTTAGTCACTTCAATTTAACTTCTGGAACCACCGTGAAATTTCATGATAAATTAATTAGAAGGAATTCCAGGTCACGGCCACTACATGGAGTCACACTAGACATTTGCACGAATACATGCAGCCTTCAGGGGAACAGAATGGTTGTGAATCGTTGCAACTCCATTTAATATAAGTGATCTTCACCCAGAAACTCATGTGTTCATTCGTCTAAACATAACTCATATCGCTTTTATGTACCCATCTTTCGATTGCTAAGTCCGACTTCCTATGCAGTCATCGGCTCCAAAAGCATAAGCTTTCCTTGTCAGATACCGAGGTGAAACGGATGAGTATTGCTTTGAAAAATCATCAAGATAATGACGAACGGCCAATCTGGATAACTGAGAACCCGTTGACCATTTGAATCCTGTACAGTGACCTTGGAGCCATTTTTCATTATGGCGAAGGTCTTTGTGCACCGTTGCACATTCATAACAAGTTATATAAAGCAGTCGCATACTGATTGCGTCATTTTCAGAGATGATTTCAAAGTCATAATTGTATAAACAAATTACATCCTTCATAAGAATTAGTAGTTCTTAATGCATAATCCTTATCTACAGATGCATCATAATTTTCAAAAGTCGTCTCTGTCTCCTTTCCCTCTTAATTTTGACAGCCAAAGTGCAATTTGCATCTGTACCTCAGGATGGTCCGGCGAATTTTGCAAACTAGCGGCTGATAGTAGTTTGATCTCCAGCATTATTCTACCAGAAATGCCTCCTGCGCTTGTTCCTGGGGCAGCTGAACAGGACTCACACTCTTCGAAATCGATAGACGAATCCAATGAACAGTATGTTCCGCAGATACTGAAGCCCGAAGAACGAACCTCAGTGACAACCATCATTGAACACACTACAACGGAGGAAGTTGCATTAGATGAAATGGAATTCGAGCAAACCAGCAGACTGACCGGAAGCAGAACAACTGTTACGCTGGTCAGCCTAACGGATAAGACAAGTGAGACGCACCGGGTGTCTGCAAAGGAAAAGACAGACGTTCCCGTGATTGTGAACAACAGAGACGCAGCTAACACGAAACTGTCGGCGACACTGGAGTCTAATGAAACTGCAAACTATCAGGAAGTACAGAACAGCACGTGGGGAAAAAACGCTACCGTCATTAGGCACGTAGGTCAGTGAAAACATGTAAAAGCAATCTGTTATAATTGAATTTTCGTTAAAACGTATCGCTACCGAAATTTGCTTATACACACTAAAATGCGACGCAAACCAGTAGAGGTTCAAGTTTCATTGATCAGTGTGAAGATTGGTGAATCAGATGAAAAGCTTTTGATTAAGTTTATTCGTCTGAAAAGGCTTTGTGATTTTGCCTAGAATAACTACACTTTGTAGTTAGCCTACACATCTCTTGTGCCGTCACAATGAGATTGCCTTGATGTGGTGTGACGGCCTGCCTGTTTCCATGACCGAACAGTCTGTACGGGATGGCTTCTCTCAAGCCGAAAACCCAGTCAGGCTTGGAAAGTCAATAGGCATATTCCTGACAAAGTAGTCTCTTGGTCCATCAAATTCAAGTGAATTTGAACTGACAACTCAATCGGAAAATTAGGTGGAAAAATAATTGATCCGAGCATATGGGCTTTCGTTCGGCCGCTCCCCATTGCACTCCGAACAGTTTTTTGTTTGAACACAAGAAACTGCATACTACGTCGGTCATGGAGCAGGATAATCAGGACCACCCCAATCATTGCTTCGAACAGGTTAGGTAGTAACAAGCATGTACTTGCTCCGAGTTCTGGTGAGGGGTTATTGGCTCACTGCCTTCTGGGTCAGACTGCTGAGCCGAAGGATCTGGTTAGGGTTGACAAAGAAAACCCTTTCTTCGATGTCAGCAGCCGCCAAGTATCGATCACTCGAATACTCCTAGCATTCTTTCTACAAGGGGCCCTTCCAATTTCCACTTGACCGATGATGGGACCAAGAAAGATGCCACGAAGAATTGCGGCTCGATGCATGCATCTGATTACAGCATTATTAAAGAGGGAAGAAAAAATTTGGA
Source organism: Fasciolopsis buskii (assembly GCA_008360955.1). NCBI lineage: Eukaryota > Metazoa > Platyhelminthes > Trematoda > Plagiorchiida > Fasciolidae > Fasciolopsis > Fasciolopsis buskii. The sequence continues at coordinate 100,046 of LUCM01003395.1, forward strand.
CACATTAGGTAAACCTAAGTGCTCACTTCATTTAGCTGCCTTCAACAGCCGCACGCTTAACAAAATATGGCAAAAGATTGCCCCAGCTAGAATTATTGAAAGATTTAAAATAGATGTATAATGCGTCTCTTAGTAGCTGACATACAACCTCATTCTCTCACTTCTTTCTTCGTGTGTCCGATGATCCCGTTTCAAACACTCCTGGTCAGGTTGGCTTTGGGATCTTCCTGAGCATGCCCGTGGAGCATGCATTGTTAGGCTGGATCCAAGTCAACAGCCGGTTCAGTACAGTTTGGTTAAACGATTCCGTACGTGTGAATATTAATCGATTGAAGCGCCATTGTCCGTTCACCACATTTGTTTGTGCGCTCATTACATCCAGGTCTGCGGAGGCCAGATAGGAGTTTTACCCGGAGTTATCTCGATTACTCTGAACTGTGCGATCGATGGACGTTGTGGTCGTTGCTAGTGCTTTTAACACCCAACTTCGCCACTGCGCGGAAAGGGATCGGTTATCCGTCCTGTTAATTGGTGCGTGGTAAGAGTGGCTGGACCCTCGGTCCAAATCCATTATTTAACTAGCCCCGATTCTGAAGGGAACAGGTGAGCAGGAGCGGTAAAACGGATATAGTCTAGGATTTCGGACGTGAAAGTTGGAGGTTCGAATCCGCCCACCGTCGGTCAACATCCCCAACTTGACCGTACTCTGTTGGCCGCCGTCCCCTTCCGAAAAAACGATGTGCAGTTTGGTCTCATTTGGCAGGTAAAGGATAGAAAAAAGGATAGCACATTTTTGTCCCAACCTATCTTACTGACGAAGAAGTTCGTTCTGACCAAAGACCGTTCCCGGTAAACACCACTTTTGTCATAAAATGAGAAATTGGTTCGCCCGGCTTCCTCCGTGGCCTTCACAGCTTTGAACTCAGACTGATAAATGCGGATTTCAGTTCCAATCCGAACTTTCAATATGGCCGTCTTCTCTACAAGATGTCCAGGATTTGAGCAAACACTGGGAGCAGATTAAAACAACCCAGCATCCGGCGGCAACTGCTAGATAGGATTCCAGGCCATTTATATATCAGAAAGGACGAATATCCCCAAATTTAATTGTTCTTTTGGATGCGAACAACATTCACTCATCTGAAATACGCGTGCTTCAATCTAACCATGGTTGTCAACGTGCAGTGTTAAAAACTGAAGGCCTCGCGCCAAAATGTCTTCAATGTACTAGCAATGTTTTATCCTGAAAAACTGCAACTGATGACGTCAATATTCGGTGTCTTCATTGGTGACCACAGTACGCAACTCGACGTGTTAACCAGTTCCGGTGGATCAGTAAGCAGCTGTTATACTCACAGATCCGTGCCCCGGGATGGAACATAGGGTGAGATGAATAAACCCCTGAAATATCAGGTGGCCAAGAGCCTGGGAAACGACCACGAGGAGTGAAGGATAAGGAAGAGTTGGGAAATAGAAAAGGCTGCAGCTGTCGGAAATATTAGCAACCCTAACCGACTGATTGGTATTGCTTGTCCACGGAAGCCTATTATGAGCGCGATGATTCAGGAATCGGATTACACACTAATCCATTCTCCGGAACATCGGGTGGTGCGTTAGAAAGAGCGCATTTTGAGAAAGGTTCAGTTGCCCTATGGCT
>LUCM01003395.1:102455-134452 GCA_008360955.1 Fasciolopsis buskii
TGTTCTTAACGTTGGCGCAATATGGTTGGAAACTTGGTTGGTTGTATGCAATTCAGACGTTACGCGTAAGGTCTCGCTTGATAGCTTTAGTCTCCAGAACAGAAATTGGATCAGAATAGGTCGAGATGATTGCGATATGATTTGCGCATGTGCACAAAATGACTGCGTCATTGTACTCTGTTCTCCGAGGTCCGTAGTGCTCTGAACATGGTTCGAGGTCATTGGTCGATGAAATGCGAATAAAAATATGAAAACTTTAAACAATCTACTGGCTCGTGTAGGTACTGTTAGACTTCTGAGATGGGGTCCATGGGATACCCCAAGTGGTATTTGGAGACAATAGGTGATTTGGCTGATTGGCGCAGTCAGTATAGTTCCTCGACTTCTTATTTTCCAACCGATGTTTCACTTTTCCTGTTTTTGTTCTGTTTGAGCAGATGTTACTGGGAGGTTGCAGGAAAGACAAAAGTATCGCTGCCCAGTTATATATCTCTACGAACTGACGCTGAATATTTTAACATTTCTCTGTGGGACTTTCTCTGAGGAACCTATTTCTTTTGTTACATTGACGGAATTCACGTATTGTTATTTCATTTTTGGGCGGTGAAGTTGATAAAACGATCGAGCATCTCTCGCCAAATTACTGTGAGATTTTTCGATCCCAGAGCTGCCATCACATTTTTATGGAAGGCAAGTCACTGTCGCCGGATCGTTACCACACCTGACTCTTTTATTGTTCCTTAGTTGATATCAGACATACAAATTCTATTGCACGCATGCTTTAAGTATGTCAACAAAGGCTAAAATGATGTACGAAAGCAAATATTAAAGTGTAGAACTCGTCATGTAATCGCTGCTCGTGAATCGGTTTCTTCGGTGTTATTCTGACTAGCTCTGGCCCGCACAATGTGTGGCTTCGCTGACTGAAGGTTGTTAACCGTTTTCGGTGGCCACCGGTTGGGCAGTGGGGCTCTGCTTTTTCAAACCAAGCACGAAACAAAATTGTCGTATGTTGACTGTACGATCGCGGTAGTTAGTCGACATTTGTGCTTTTTTCATCAGGACGAATTGCTTACGAACCCAGTTGCCTTTTAAGTTTTCCTATTTCGTGGTGAAATCAGTGGTTAAGATTATGTTGCCTTTTGCAAATCTCCTTGGATTCCGCAGTAAATTTTTTTAACTGTTTCAAAGTGGTACAAAACAAAATGAATTTTCCGATTAAATCTCTAGGTTTAGAGTCCGTTGGCTTTGCTGAAGAGAAAAGGGGGAGGTTTAATCATTGAACTGGGCGAACACACCTATGCCGATTTGTTACTTATCGGATGGTACAAATGTTTCATCAGGTCAGTTTCTCTCCAAACATGAGGAATCAACTGTTCCGTAATCACTAGTGTAACTCGATAGACTTGGTGAGTCGATACGGACAAATAAAAAAGAGGGACAGGGCACAAGCCTCATTATCTATTTCGTAGTTTTTGTCAGTGAAACTTTGCATTCATCGGCTTCTGACTGATACGACAGCCTCAGTGAAACTTCTGGTTGTGGAAAAAACAATTCACTGTAGATGGTGTGGTCCCAGTTTCCGACTCGGAGTGCCCAGTGAATGATAGTTGCCTCAAGGCAGCTAGATTGCAAAAACAAAAGCAATGTGACGGGAATTTTTCTTCATAGTCTAGCAATTGAATATCATGCTGAATGTCACAATCCGATATGCCCACCTTTTTCTGAGGTAAACATGCGTTGACGGCATTTATTCTGCTAAACTTGTGAACCCGATTACCGAAAGACCAACAGCATCATAAACAGCGCTGAGATTGCTTAACTGACAAGTTCCTGTCGAATTTCAGTAGTCAAGATAAAATTGATACCATTTTCTTGCCTGGCATGAAAATAACTGACCTGCGAGTAAACTGGAAACGTTGGACTTTAGCTTAGTTATGCGCTAAAGAAATATAACAGTTAGACTCTCATATAGTATGAAGAATAATATTGGCCTATTCCTGCAGTATTCAGGCTTGTTAAGGGAAAAATGTTGAAGAAACAGGCTGTAAGTGATTAAGTTTTATTATTCCGACTCATGGAGATGAGGGTGGAAAAACGTGAAATCAGGCTGTGTGGAAGCACAACATTATTACACCCATTGTATGATATTTAAATCTTTAGAAAGTCTTTCTTATTTCAATATATTCCATTTGACCCAACTGCATTCCGGCTACTATTATTCTGATTAAATTAATACAATTCAGGTTGATTCAGCCAAGTTCAAATATAATGGTAGTTCAAATGCCATACCCGGTAAGATGTATGGTCAAGAATTCTAGCCTCCTACTGCCTCTAATCGGCACAATCAGTAGGTAAATCTGTTATTTGTTTTCAGTGGCATTTCATGAATCAAAATATAACATCTTATTTCACAAGTAATTAAAGCACATAGCCAAGTGGTTGTATCATCTTTCGTCACTTTCCGTAGTACGGTTCACTTCATTAGCACTTTGTCGAGTGAGTGATCAGTTTATTTTCTTTGACTGAATTACCCATTAAGTGTTTTCCTCTTTGGTTCAGTGACTGCAAGATAGTGAGAGCGAGTTAATGATTGAGTTGACCGTTTGGTCACTGGGATTCTGGCCGTGTGGAAAGAGGTTTTTTATCCACTCGTTTGCTCAATTTCTCAAAGTTCTGTTTAAATAAATAAATTATACTCCAGTGATTTCGTAGCCAATTAAGCCGATATCAGTAATCCGGCTAACACGTTCAATATGACTGTACCTGTTGTTCTATCTTAATTTCTGACGAACGCAAATGGAAACGCCTATTCATATTCGAAATTAGAATTCGGGTTGTCATATATCTCTACTCTTAAGATGAACGGCTGAATCCGCATTCCAAAACTGACAGCAAGTGCTTCATCTGTTAGGCAAATGAATCAGTTTGTTTTAGAAATGCCATTTGAATCTCATTCTTACCCCCAGTTTGCCTCGATTCTCTCTTTAGGCTTAAAATCATGGTTGGACAACAATCTGTGTCCGGGCAATCGGAATGCATGTTGACTGGCAAATCCATGTAGGCTGCCATCAGTAGCCATGAGTGTCTTACCAATTCTAACAGACGTATCGGCCGTTGTGTAGGGAAGGTAAACACAGATAGGTGTGCATCGGATCCTATCACAAATTGGAGTTGAAGCCTTGCTAGTGGCGCAAGTTTAGCTTCTAATTTTAAACTCCGGAAGTGTATCCGCTTAAGGTCTATCGATTGATTAGCTGCACACAAAAATATACTTGTCCCAATTATCAATCAGCTAATATCAAAAGAACCAGAAATGTCACTATAACGTTCAAGCTAACATTTATCAGTTACTAACAAATATTCAACATTTTGCCGTCCTTGAGAGAACACGAAATTTGAGATCATTTGCTTCAAATATGTTTAGCAAATACTTCTGAGTTATCAACAATCTATCCATTTGAACTTAGTTTGGACAACTACGGGATAAGAAGAAAAACCAACTGCCTACTGCAGGATGCCGAACTAGAGCCCCATGTCTGAAATTGCCAGACCTAAACAGTCTTCATAAATGAAGAATAAAAGGTTTCCAAATGCTTCCCAATGAATGCCTGTTTGATTGCGACGACTGATGTCATCAACGATGCATTTCCTCATTAAAACCACTTCATCATCATTTGTGTTGCCTTCCGAACATGTTGTGCGAGAAGTTCTCACTACCTGAGATATTGCTGATAAATCTTATCGTCAAGTCAGAATTTCTTCTGTGGACGGAATTGTCTTCTTTGGATTCCGAGGCTTTCGTTACACAAACAGTTATTCATTCTTCCATTTAGAACTTAGAATTTGAAGTTCAGTAACTTTCGTTCATCAATTTCTTTACTTTAGAATGGTTGGTCACAGTGATTTGCAAAATGTCTCATCTCGTCTCACAAACTCTAACTTTTTTGTTATTTTCTACTCAAAATTCCTTATTCACATAATATCACTGTAAATCTTTTGGTGAAAGGAATCAGCATGGGGTCAAATTTTCAGTTCTAACGGGAACAACCGAAATGTCAGTCACCATTGAAATCAACTGTCGAAAATCCATCTGATTAATATTTGAGTACAAAATATATATTACAAATTCATTTCTAAATGTAAATTTTTATTTCACGGCTCCCCTGAAGTTATGTTTAATCAAATAACTACCCTCGAGTCAATGAATTTGCTACCGATAGCCATGACAGTCTTGGGTCAGATAGGTCCACCGTCAGTCGTTTACAGATTCGGTAGTCCATCATCAGCTGATGGCTTGTTCTTGTTTTATCGTGTGTAAAGAGAAGAAAATGACTGTCATCCTTATTGTCATCATACACACTATTTCAATTCAGTCACACGTCATTTACCCCAAAGATGGTATTCTATATTACTCGAAGTTTGGTGAAAAAAGCCTAAACGAACCACACACCGAACGAAGGACTCGAATGATCTCCTCGTCAAATTTTCTTCAAAATTTTACTTATTACTTGTTCCGAATTTGTGCTATCTTGAGTCCAATCTGAGATTATGATATGTCTTCTTTTTACAGTCGGCGGATTCCAATCTGAATCATGGTCAACACATATGATCGCAGTAAGTGAAACGTTTATATCACCCTGTCCTGAAAATACAGTCTAGAGACTGTGAGAACAGTATGAAATTCCAAAAATCTTGCTGTCACATGCAAATCAAAATCCGATCAAGTTGATCCACGGTCCAGATCAGTCTGAATTTTTCATGGGGTTCTGCATTATTGTCCTCAAGGAAAATCAGCTTCCAGAACGCGCAAAATCGCCTTGGCGAAAGATCTCCGCATACAGGGTTACACAAAATCTGGTCATTTGATAAGACCCCAGCCTTCATCAGATTTGCCTCGACAAATAAAGAAAAACTGCACACGCAATTTAATCCAATGTTCCGGTGGACAAAAAGCCACTCCGTAGAAGAGAAAAGATTTCAGAAAAAAATTAAAGGTTTCTTGTTGAAAAATAAAAAGTAGGATAGCGCCAATAGATAAGCTCTCAGACTTTACTAGAAGGATTTGATGCATGCTGAAGTGACGTGTTGACCGATATGATTTAGCTGTCCAGAGTTGAGTTTAGTCGAACTAAAGGATTGGGAATGGATGTAGAAAATCTCAAAGATGGAGTAAAATTCAAGAAGTGAGTGGATTATGCGTATAAGATTACGAGTAATAGGCTCGGCCCCTGGAGGCATGTGTAAAAACAAAGACCCAGTAGTAATGAATCAGGCGGATAGTCTAATTCAAACCACAACCGCTTGTAAATTCAGCTGGACGCAACGACGCAACCATCGGATTGCGCAAGCTCACGCTGATTTAGCAAATTGACCATCGTAGAATCAGAGGCAATCGGCTCCACAAGGCCTAAATTTATCAGACCTACTTTTGGACTTTGCTACCGCACAAAAAGCGCAAATTGAACCGGTCTTATTCGTTTGATCAAGTTGAAAACCGGCACAGCTCCCACAAAACGCTTGCCTAGTGTATGTTATCGAAAATTTGATTTGAGTTGTTACATTAAATACACATTTAAGTCCTAATCATTAATTGAGATAACTCACCCAGCTGTGGCAAATGCTTGTTCAAACGCTGGTTCAAGGAAGAAGCAGTCACCTTCGATGAATCTCCCATCTTATCCACATGACCCGATATTAACTCGAGATTTCCTGTAAACGTTTCCAGTGGGAAATACGCAAACTTCGGTAGGCACTCTTCATGAAGCATCAGATAATACAAATTCTCGAAAATGCAGTTCAAATACATCCTTTTTGTTACATCATTCATGAGATCACCTGTTGAGTTACTAAAATTAGCCATCTTCTAAATGACCCGGGGTTAATTTGTCCTGGAACTTCGAAATGGTTATCCAACTCGACAATTCACTTACGCCCTACCATTTTTGACAGGTGACCAGTGCCTGAAATTCTTTATTTTACTGAAATTTCGATGGAAAATGACTTGGGATTTACTAAGCTTTTTATAGAAAGCCCCAATCCGATTCAAGCTAACGTGAGTTGGACACTTTAGTCGGTGCGTCAACTGGGCTGGCTTTGGCAGGTTGGTTTAGTAAAACACTACTGACACTTTTTAGCTAATCACTTGGAAATCAATTGCGTTGTTCTGTCACTGAAATTTCAGCTCATCAGGAACTGTGGTCATCGTCAATAGAAGGGTAATGAGCTTTTAATTAATGAGTTGGAGTCTTTCGCTGAATGAGTAGAAAGTTGTCTTCCATACCATTAATGTTTGACTTTGGTCTGACACCGATGCAGTTTCCCCCAATAAGTTGTTCTCCTTTTAACTTATAATCGAAAACGCGACTAAATTGTCGTTGTTAACCGCTATTAGATCACTGCGTACATTTATTCAATTAGGAAATGTGGTCTACAGTTTTAAGTTCCTTAAAACTAGGCTTGTCAATTAGCATCGACTCGAAACACCGATCTCCCGGGTGCTTGTGTTTTTAGATTTATCCTGGTGTAGAGGTGTTTGAATTCTTTTGTTCCTAATACAAACTGTTCATACAAAAGCCACAGACAGTGATTCCGTGGATCGATAAACCGCGAAACTTAATTTCGTTAAGTCAGACTAAAAACAAATGACTCAAAAAGATCATTTTCAGTCACTCGCTAGAGTGGCGGAATTATTTGCCGACCGATTAAGTGTGAAAAGTTTCAAACCTTGTTTCGGCCTATAATTATCCAAGTAAAGTTCTGCCTTGTAATAGGTGCAACAGTTTACGTTTAAGCCCACACGCTCATACACAGTAGAATCGTGACCATTTTCATGAACGCCGCTGTCAACTGGAAGAGGAAGAACAGAATACAAACAATTTTTGTACTGTTAATGCATAATTTTTTCATCCCTTGAGGAAAGGCTGGTAATAAGCTGATAAACTCTCCAATATTGTTTTTGTTTCTCTCAAGCCTGTTTTAAAGCTCTGGCTCCCTACCAAAACCCTTCAATCCAAGTTTGCTGTGTTATCCTTTCCTCACAACTAAAAACTACTGTTTCGTTCCAAAAGATGTATCTGTCTTATCACGAAACGGAGATAGTTAGTTTTACCGGACACATATATGCACAAGGCTAAGCTTGGGTGACACCAACCAGATTACAGTCCGTAAGCGGAACTCCTGATTGATAGTTTTTTATGTGGTTGGAATTTCCCTGTTTCACTGAACTTTTTGAAGATTTGTTCACCTTCCATAGTGAACCATACGCGGGTCGTTCAATTTACCATAATGGTGCAGTTGCGGTTCTTGTTTGGAGTACGTTGTTTTACAATTTGAGGAAGAAAAAAATTAAAACTAATATTAGACTGGTTGTCTCATCAAAAAGAAAGAACCACTCTATATAATGTCGACACTGTTTTGATACCTTCAATGTGGAGTTGACAGTCCTGTATGCGATACCGTGAAGCCGGTCATCAAATAGTCGAATTGCATGAATCGATTTCATCATCTCTCCATCCGTGAATTATTTAGCGTCTGGTAAAACAGAGCTTTATTCAAGAGCATCATAGACGAATAATTGCCGGGGCAATCAATCAAATTGTGCTTCCGTTGCTCCACTCGAACTGATTTCCACAACTGCACGATTCCGTCTGCTACCATCTCGTGACCTTTGACACCCACTATGGTCCTCTGAACCCATTTTTGCAGGGTGGATCAAAGGGTTTTGCACTTGTTGTGACGTGTAACGAAAGCGTAATGTTTCGTTAAATGTAAACTTAACCAGCGACACAATGGCAACTAGCACGTTGTACGACAGAAAACTTCGGATTGTCCGCCAAACAGTGGCTGACTAGGCATCTAGAACAATCGATTGTAGTGTGTTAATCTTCGCTGGTTTTATAAATAAGTGACTTGGCAAGAAAATAATATCGAATACCCTGGGGAATAACCAGTGAATTGCAGTTATATAAAACCAGTGCACGTGCACAAGCTGTTCACCGTCAATTCCTGGTTTACTCCAAACTGGCCGATTTTTGCTTAGTATTACAGACCAGCATCATACGCACTGGTGCAAGCATATTTTGGATAGGATCGTCACCAACACTTAACCGTAATTCAATAAACAAACAATCTCATATATCCTTACTAAAGATCAGACAATAAGTGGTGGACCAGGACTAATGGTCAAACTATAGTGATGGTCTGGTTCAGAACTACACCAACGAAGATGTCCTAGACGATATCGAGTGAAAGTAAAAACTGCTTAAGTTTAGTTCTCCTTCTTGTTGAGTAATTTCATATTTTTTTTATTTCCGGCAGATTTCTTTGAAATTTTGCAGAGATATGACAATAAGCTTGCTCCTAGGATCGCCCAGTTATTTATTATTTTGTCCAGAACCTCGAGGCCTCGATACCGATCAGAAGAAAGTATCTCGCTGAAATAAATGTCCTAAATTCAGAATGAGATTTTCCCAATTAAATGAGCGTCAGCCTAGTGCAACAGAACACAGTCAAGCTAAATTAATTTGAACTTACCGTGTAAGAAATGCTTGGGCTTGTTATCATCATCCGCAACATTACCATCACTATCATCTTTCAGTAGACCAAGCCCTACCTACCGCTCCCTTCCTCTTATAATGACATTTTGCTATGGAACAAATGAAAACACAAGGTAGACAGGCAGTAGACCTAGTGTTGGAATAAGAAAGGAATACCGTAGCAGCCCGACCACAGATTACAGTCTAACTGTCCAAACACGCCCTTTCAACCGTTCTGATTCGACAGAAAATGACAAAGCGATCTCCATATCTTCAGTGTCTTTAGCCAACTATTTGACGGGCCGTTTGGGCCCCAGTCACGTGAAAGTGAAACACTTATTTTAGCTAAATTCAGTGTATATCTCATGCCACAGTTACAGGTCATCTGTTGGGAACTCCAAGGGAGGGACAGATTACAGGATACAGCATTCTCTATGCATACCACATGGTCCAACCAACGAAGTTTACTGAGCTTGATAAGTTGTGCTTGAGTGTTCTTTCTTTCTTTCTTAACTTTTATATTGCTTATCGGGTCACTCTATCCAATCCTAGTAATTAGCAGCGGCAGGCTGATGCACAAACTCGGCAACTCTCTCACAAAAGACGAACAGGTCTTACCGACAAAAATATATTAATGCTATTCCGTTAGTGCCTGGCAAGACGAATAAATGAGACAGTAAATTTTGGATGCTAAGTCAGACAAAGTACCTTTATGTTGTGCAGTCATATCTAGAGGAATCGACACCGGAACTGACGTGTGATCGACCTCTGCCAAAAGTCATCAGCTAGAGGTTCACGAATCGAATACAGATCAAAGGTTAAGATAACGGCCATTAATGATTTTACTACTTTGCTATTTTGCAGATGCATCTGAACAAAAGGCTGCCCTTCGTTTACGGCTTCTGGCTTTTCCAAAGTTGACTTACTATTCTAACTGACTTGTAGTTCAATAATTTAACTATTGCTTATATTCGGAGAATCCTTTTTACTGAGAACGAATAGTGTGAGAATCTGAGACTAGATGTGGAGGAGCCATGCAAGTCATAAGTGGGTTCTTGTTGGTTTTCCATGGATTTTTTGCTGGTACTGAACACAAAGAATGGCGACCATGATATATGTGCTAACAGTTACTGTTGTTTCTTTCTTGGAATGCTAAGCGATAGCAGGTATTTACAAACCGTGCCGAAATATCTTGGTTTAAAATGTAATAGAATGGATACGAAGGAACCCTTCCTACTTGCTCTTCGCTGAACAATACTGGATTGGTGTCATCGAAGAAGTCTCTCCCGTACTTTTTAAATGATAGTCTAGTGATCCCTCTAGATCAATTCTTTCCGAAATTAGGTGGGTCGAGGCCTCGTTGTCGTTCTTTTCGTGAGAATTCTTCAACATTAGCCAACTTACAGTTTGATCTTCTGTCCGGAGGTTGCGCTGGCGGCCGAAGTTTATCTAGAATGGAAACTTCACTTGCGTACTCCACGCCCAAATTCCGATGCCAGGAGCCAGAATTGAGGGTTGCTGGTTCAGTTCCAGCTAATAGCTTCGATTTCTAGATAACTGGTGTGTCAGTGGATTTTTCTTTCTACAAAGGAGTTAAAGATACTCTGAACATAATGGTAAAAGTGTAGCTTACATAATACCTGCAAGGAGGCAAGGATTCAGAAAGATAGCAGGATCACCCGGATCAGGACAGAGGGAATCTAAAAGCGTTCAGCAATTTTTTCACTTACTCGATCCATACAGCGCCGTCATCGTTCGGTACGTAAGTTTCTTTTTTTAACTCATACCTATTAGTCTATTTTCTCTATTCCACGGTCTTCGTCTGCTGGCCAGACTGGCGCATCGATACAAAGCTCCCCCTCTGGGACACCTTTACCTTTGAATGGGCCTTGGTGCAATCCACTCACTGGGCAGGTTTCCTCTTATCTGTTGTGGGCTCCTGTGGAAGCTGCCAATTATTCTATCTACGCTTGTTGGATGGTCAGCACAACCCGGAAGTAATGTCTACTTCCTGCTGAATCAGTTGCAATAAATCAGTGTGCATTCTAACTGACTAAGTTAATATTTTGTTTGTCAGAAACACGCTTAATATTGCGCACTCCGTTTGGATTGTTTCCATTGTGAAATACCCCACTGCATCAAGTGTATGTTCGCTCGGGATCAGCGTGTCTTATTTATCTGCCATTAGTAGAAACCGCCGTAGATAACGGTGATAACTGTAAGCCAACACGTTTTTGTTAAAAAAACTTTATTCCGTTTTGTAAGTTTGCTGAATTACTGGACGATGCTATTTATTACAACAGATAAAAATCTATCTAGGAGTCCAAACATTTTTTTATCCTGGACTATCCAAGTTCGCAGTGCTTGTTTCACGACACATCGAGGTCTCAAATAAATTGTGTCTCCAAAGGAAGTGGGGTTTAATTCATTTCCTTATTTCATTTGTGGATAGAACAGCGTAACCTATGCACAGTTTCGACAAAGAAACAAAAAGCAGAGTAATGCTTAACTTTTAGGCTGTTCCGTACTGGTAGAAGAAATAAATCGAGCACAAATCAGACGATACATATACCGTAAAAGAGGCCTACAATATCCAGATATTCGAAAAAATAGGGGATTGAACTTTAAATAAGAGGAAGAGGATCGAGAAGATATCGAAATAGCTTTTGCGTGTTCATTTCGGAAGAGTGACAGGCATCCGGCAAAATCATGAAAGTAAAGCTATCTTCAGCTCCAACGTGTTTGAACATGCTGATGTCGAAAATTGCAAGCCTAAACAGTCCAATACATCTAGAGATGTGTTTGGTGGATTTTACGAGCAAGCGAATAATGCTTTTAGCAAGCTATAAAGAATACCAGTTGCTGTAAAGCCAGTGAACCATAATGCAAGCGGTTACAAATTTCAACGTGCATTGGTGACCGATGAAAATTAGGAAAAAAGAGTGATGGTATTTTAGCTTGACAAAATGTCCCCTTCAAGAGTACAAAAAGCACGAAGGATTGTTGGAAAGTGCAACTTAAAGATATCTGATTGAAAACGATAGACAAATGCACTAGTTGTTTACAAAAACGGGCGCGTCTTTGAAACTTGTCCTGGTTGGATTTTCTGGATAACAGCAACAATGACAGGTCTGTATGTCTGGACAGATTCAAACTGAGCGAACACGACCGGTACGGATTTGCTATGGTGACGTGCCTGCTTTCAGTTGCAGAGATGAGCTCAGGTCTATTGTACTCAATCAAAATAACGCTTCCTGCAAGATACATATACTAAATTCAGTTGTTCTATTCACGATAAAGAGAATTGTAGGGAAATGACGACAGCCCATCGTTAACAGACGATAGACAGGACGGCATTCTATTAAAAGATAAAAACTGAATCTGGTCAGTGAAGTAGCCCAGTAGGTTCACAAAATGGTCATTTTTCTACATCCGTTCATGCATTTATGTAGTGTTTCCAAGGTTAAACTGGTTAGTGTCGTTTTAAATTACTAGGAATGCCAGTACAGAAGAAGTTTCAACGTCGTACGCTCGAATGGACATAAAATACGCCTGAACCGCCATAACATGTTATCTCAGTCACCAAGCGCATTTGTTTCATTTGTTTCCTAACGTGAAATGGAGCAAAGTGCAAAATTCACATCTCAGTCAACCAGAAGGAGCGATTCAGCATTTCCTCATAAGTAGACGTTTTATTCTCTGGTGGTTTTCCTTACCATTTTATTAATTCTTCATTCCTAATTGGAGCCTCATTTATTTTTCGGTAGTTAATTTTGGAGATTTTATTCTCGCAATTAGGTTAGGACTTGAAATAATCTTTTTCTTATTGTGCGAACCATTTGATTCCTGATTTCAGCTGGTCACAGTTGGAGTAATCACAATTTGGATCGCCATATTCCTGATAATCGTATTGCTTGTCTATCGAAGACGGAGAAGAAACAAAGGCTTGAATCACTCCGGGTAAGTCAGATGTCTTCATTACGCTGGCGATCATCTTGCGATCCATAATGCTATTTCCTCTTCCGGTTTCACATAGTGGTCAAACATTAATATCTGGTGCAATTTAGAGTCAACTCGATTTTCCCCAAATTCCTGATCACATTTTCCCTGCGTTCATTTAATCCATCACCGCTTCACTCCCTACCTCCGGCAAAGCCAGAAAAGATAATGAAGTCTTTAGAGCTTCAAGCAATAACTGCATTTTGAAAGACAGGTGAAAATTTGTTTGCATTCTAACAGATGTTCAATCAGGATATAAGGTATTAGTGTCTCTCTTCTGCTGAACACCTGTCACACCAATATTTAAGTTGTATTTGACATCGACCTCAAGCATCCGGTTCATGGCCCATCCACCATGCAGTTGCCGGCCGAAGTTCAGTCGATTTGTATATTCTCGAGTGTGCGTACGTGCATGCATGTGTTTGCGTATGAATGAATCGTCTCAACATCCTTCTTAATCTCCATGTTCGCTTGTTAGTTGACCAAACGGACACCGCAAAATTGTTCGGCATCATGTGTCACGCTCCTTCAGACTGTCTGTTCTGCCCACCTCGGAGTAAAATTTGTTCGAAATGAGGCTGAATAAGAACTTGTGCATTTGCAAACGGTATTCAGTTCCTCACCACTTGGTGCGGTTCAAATTGGGATAGATGCATCAAATGTTTTGCCATTTCCCCTTCGTCAGTTAGCAACTATGATTTATGTACACGAGGATATCTTTCTTGCTTGCTAAAAAATAGTCGCAAACCAGGAAGATTCAACACACCACCTGCTATTCCCAACTAGAAGAAATTTGTTTGTTTATCTCGAATAGTTGACGAAAGTTCTCGTGGGTTTCTGATGACAAGGCTTGGATCGCACTTGGCGAGACCCGATAGCTTAACTGCGCGTCCAATCTCAGCAAGGTATTCATTTTTCGTGGTACTTCACAAGTTAAAGTACAGTCATTTTCTGAGTACTTTGTGCTGTTCGGTTGCTAATGGCTTGGATGACAGATTGTCGACCTCTGTTTTGTTTCGGGTTCTTCCAAATTCTCTTACGTTCTTGCATTTTTCTAGGCCACCGCTGCCTTTTGCTTCCCTGGGAACTGCTAATTCGTTATTCGATGGTTTTTTCATCTTTGTAAAAAACTTCGCTATCAAAATATTTTCTGTCAGAAGTACTTGATTTCTGCCGTTTTATTTCTATGCTTCTGCAAACGTTTGTGATCATTCCTGTTCAGGGCATGTACCATTCATCTGTTATTCCGTCTTGCTATCACTCATGCCTGTGAATGATAGATTGATAGCTTGTGGTTCTCCCTTGAGGTATCTCTACCAACACTCGTTGAGAATGACTAACTGTTCCAGCGTTGAATCTTATCATCGGGCAAATATCTCTCAGTGGCTAACAGATGTGAGCTACTCACTCCCAAATTTCCTATAAAGGATTTCGAAAACTTCTATTCCTAGTAGTTTTTCCTGTCCTTTTTTCTTAGTGTGGTTTATATTTAAAATTTCAAGAATTTTTTGCATCCAGCAAAGTTAGTGATTATCCTCCAATTTTTTTAACTTCAAGGTTCATTTCAAAACTAAGCTTCGGTATTGATAGAAGGAAAAGTAGTAAAAATGGTGAATATTACTGAATGGTTCCACCATCAGTACTGTGGTCAGTAATGCTGATGAACACCAAAATAGACTTCTGCTGGTTGTCAGGTAAAGAAACGAAATGAATCTTTGCAACGGCACAAACTAGGGTAAAAGCAGTTGTCCTCATCAATGGACGAATATTTTCTCTCTGGCAAATTGTATAAGGTTTGACCATTCACTTTGGAACCAACAGGGGAAGGTGAAATTTCACCTGTACTGTTGAAACCAATACTTACGTTAGACAGTGAGAGGTAGTCATTATGAACTAAGGCTATCAAATTAAAGCCTCAGCCTTGTCTTGATGAACCCCGTACCCACGTCACATGGTTTATAAGTTTGATGCGTGTCGTTTTACATGAATATCCTGAGCAGAACACAAGTATACAAGGCGTTCTAGAAGAGAAAATATCCTAATATCGTTTGAAGCTTTACGGAAAGAAACGGTCACGGGGTAGTAGATCAAGATTTTAGGGTAGATGACCAAGCTCCATTGACGGATTTCTTTATCAAAAGATCTCCAATGACTTTGAACCGGTATAAAGGCCAATTTCGCTGGTTCAGTAGTAGCCCCCTTGCTCCAGTTCTCGAACGATTTCTGACTAGGTCTTCCAGTAGCTGCGATAAAAAGTGGGTGCTAAACTCGTCACCGGTCGCTGTCCCCAACTGCAACCTGACCAACCTTGGCATCGAAAACCTTCTGCCTGGTAAACCTACGATTCTTCCAGAAACTGTGGCGATATCCCAACACAAGGCTTCCCTAATTCAACTGGAACCCAGAAAGCATCATATTGCTCAAAACCAATTGAGCAGCTTTTGTGTTTATTGGGGTGATACACTGTTCAGTGTGCTAACTTTTCTCAGACCAAGGCCCTCATGCAGAATAACCAGGCCGGACCTTACTGAAGTGCCGATCAATTCGAAAACTGCACCACAGTCACTCGCATAACTCGCTTCACTACCCCAAACAAGAAAGCAATTTTTTCCTCGGTTGTTACCTGCGCAGGCCGATTATGCCCAGTCTCGTCATTCAAGAGCCACCTGTCATGTTCCAACCCCGAAAACCACTGAAATGCATTGGTGATTGCAGTCGTATCATCTCCAAATGCTATTTGCAATCATTTTAGTAACCCTAGAAGTTTATCAACCCATGATGATACTGACTAACATCAATACATACTGTTAGATTATGCCAAAACCTGTGCGATTTTGTCTTGTGTTTTATCACTGCTGCTGAGTTATTTCATCCAAAATCACCGAGCACTTCGCAGAATAGATTATTTTTGTGACTTTCCAGTAGGTACCCTACAAAACGACCTGTTTACCGAGTACCTGCGAACTTAGTGCACATCTCATACGTATACTTTTCTCCAAACGAAACTGTGTGGACGGTTGAAAATTTTCCATTGCATTGTGCCTTCAACAGCTACTCTTCTGCAAGCAGCGCATACTGATATTTTGTTTCGATATCTCGTTTTGAAATGAATTTACTCCCTTATGATTACTGCCTGTCTTTTGCATTAAAGTGTTGACCAGCTTCATTAATACTGATAAAAGTACACTTACTAGTAATGTCACTAAATAAACAAATGATGTCTTGCAATTTAAAGCTGAACCACAGGCCGGTTTAAGCCGACGAGTATGGCCAATGCATACACCCGGTGCATCAAAAAGTAAATATAGTTTCCACTCTTCATCCCGGCAAAAGACCCTGTTACTTTTCTTCGCTTGGTCTATCTGATATATTCTTGGCTATTTCATACTAGTATTTTTATTAATCACAAAATCCCAGATCGAAGATCAAACGAATTAAACTGATTGCGACTGTTATTTACATCAGATAGATAATAGTAATCATTCCAAAAGAATAATTCACATATGAACCATGTATTGTGACTGCCGCAACGACCGACCTGGAGTACTGTACTTGGTATTTTCAGGTATTTTTGTTGTTCTTCTGCTATGAATAAAGCAATACCTAACATATTTTCCGTTGACTCTAATCACCCCCGAAATTGTACACAGTTCTCTCTGGACCAATGCAAGCTACGATCTGGGTCCCGTATCCGTGCCACACACCGGCCGTCTGTATGTGCTTCCAGATGGAAAAATATTTGAAAATACGAACGGACAGCCCGATTCCGTTCGTTTCTCTTCAAACACTTCAAGGAATCTTAGTATGCCACGCAACAGTATGTCGAAATTTCATTCTGCTATTTCAGATGGATCTGATTCAGTTCGTTACACTTCACCGCCGATTCAGGGGGAAGGTCGAATCCATTTTGCTGCACCGAAGGCAGATCCATTACCTCCTGCACCAAAAGATATTCCATGCATGACTCTAACCGACCCATATGAGGAACTGACATACCTTGGTGAAGATTATGCTGTCTGGGAACCTGATCCAGATGGTACCAGCCCACTAACCAGCTTTCGTTAATTTCTTCAAGTGTGCACTGTTGATGGTAATCAAAAGACGCAGTAACAGCATTCACTTTTCATTGCCATTCTGATTCATTAACAAGCCATCTTCAAGCATTTTGTTATGATAAATCTCATCAAATAGCTGAGCATCTTGAACATGCTGATGAAGTAGACAAATAAAGCCAAGAGATGTCCTCAAAATCCAGTATGCACTAAAATATTACAAGTGAGCAGACAGATCCACTGGCCAACACTGATTCACCTTCATTCTTATTGCCGAGTGTCCATTCTATGAACCTAAAAATATATCGGAAATCCAGCAGTTGAACTAACTTTTGATATTTTGAAACGTTGATTGAATAATTATTACAAAAACGGCCCCCCCGACTGCCAATTATGTTGGAACGTGCCAGTTTGGAACATTTTAAATGTATTTTGACTCAGTTGCTTTTTTTATTTCAGTAGACATCGAACAGAGACAAATTTTCCTACATTACCCACCTCCTTAAAGGCGCTCCGGGTTTCGCATGCACCAAGAATTTTCAGAAGACATCCGAAATGCGACTGACAAGTTCTTCCCTGTCGATATAATAGAGAAGACTCGTGGTGACGACGCAGCATTGACAAGCAATACACGCACCGGCAAACCACGGCAGAGCGATTCGAAAGCGACGGCTCTCGAGGAGTGCAGCACTAGTGGAGATGTATATATCTTCTGTGAAACGGAACAAACGCAACGGATCAAATGTCCCAAAATTGATATCAAGCGTCAAAGGTCTTAGAGGAAACGAGGTTCGAAAATAGTCAATTTTCTCCGTAGTTTTGATGCCACTGCAGGCTCATTGAAATGCCTTCCAAAGTCATACGGTTGACTCATTCAACTAGACAGAGCAAATAAGAACAAGGAAGTCAAAGGCTAAAGTACAAGGCTCAAAATAAACCGCGGTCCTTGCGAGAATTCACGAAATACCTAGATTACCCAAATGTAGTTGACTGTCTATTTCTTGCGTAAGTTCATCAATTGTAAGCCTGCTGAATTCAGTTAAAACAAAATGAATTGTGCTGATCGGTGCTTTAGGTAATTCTAGATCTGCGAGTTTGGCTTATGAAAATGCACAAGATATGCAGCCACTGCAGAATACTGATGTCACAGCTAACGAATAGAAGTTTATCTACATCGATAACGTCGTTATTGATAAAAACACTACGGTAAAAATGAAAAGAACAATGTTCAACTAACATCGGCCCCGCGGCCCTCACCAAGTTACCTGACCAAATGACCTTCACAATTGGAATTCATTAAAGCCTACACCAGCGATGATCCCGGATTATACAGCAAAGATATCTGCCTTATGTGACATTCTCAACACAATGCATTTTGCTGATCATATTACGCCAAAGGAGCAACGATAATGAGTCCAGCTGGCAGCATTTCCACGCAACAAAACCGGGTCAAATTGAATACATTTTGTCTTTTATATTTTTATTCCCAGGGAGTACTGAAAATCAGAAATTTTTAGGCAGTCCCTAACTTTTGGTGACAACTTTAAGAGAAAGTTAAATGCAAATAGTCAATTTCGAAAAACGATTCCACAGGGAACTGTTTTGAAGCGTTTTACCCCCCACTTGTGTTGCTTGAACTGTTCGGACCTTCGGACCTTCGGACTGTTTCTGCCAACGTGAGTTCTTCATTGGAATTATCCATATCGAAAAAATTACGCAAATAGTTAAAAACAATTTGATCAGGATGTCTAGGATGCAGTGAACCATCAGAAGCCCAAGAATGTGACAGGACATTTTGCCAGACTGATTTAGTACGATGCCTTTTGACGGTCTCAGTACGTTACATCGATGGATGATGGCTTGGGATGAATTAAATTGGTTAGAAGTACGCTGTTTTCGATTGCTGGACTGCTCCCAGTAGTAGCGTGTACTGAATTACGGTATTCTAGAAGGAATTTATCAACTTGTCGATCAAGT
This sequence comes from Fasciolopsis buskii, assembly GCA_008360955.1. Classification (NCBI taxonomy): domain Eukaryota; kingdom Metazoa; phylum Platyhelminthes; class Trematoda; order Plagiorchiida; family Fasciolidae; genus Fasciolopsis; species Fasciolopsis buskii. The sequence goes on from LUCM01003395.1 coordinate 121,021, forward strand.
TCGTCAAACACGCAGGCATTGATTGACTCAACGGCACTTTTAACTGTGTGCACGAAATTCTCAGCTATACCTTTAGATTTAGTGTCGTAAAGGTGTTTACAGATGGTGGCAACCTGCAGATTTGAACCAGTCGTCTACCGTCTGGGCAGAAAAGTGACTCATTCTCCGAGACCTCACGGATGAAAATCTTGTGAAGTGCAGCAATTGTGAAAACTGAAGTAGGTGAGGTTGAGAGATAAATCTCTGGCCATCTGGAGTACGAATCGGTTACTACCAATGCGTAATATTTATTCAAGAAACATCCACAATAGTCCGTACGAACACGCCTCCACACTTAACAAGCCACAGGCCAAGGAGCCCATTTGGAGGATTGAGAGTGTGCACAGTCGTAGCAATGTTTGTCCACCAGCCAAAGCCGAAAAGCGAGTGGGGTCGGGTCGAAAACTATGCTCGTCTATGAAGCGCCCTAAGCAGCTAAAGTTTTGGGGTAGAAATACACAGTTTCCAAGGTTAGAAGTAACGTTATGATCATGAAATATTTGAATTAGTGAAGGCAAACACTCATTATACAGTTCCTTGTGGTGTGCAAGTACAACAACGTCGTCCTAATAGGCAGAAAAATCACTTGAGTTAGAAGTAATAATATTCATGTCGTTCTGAAAAGTAGCAGGTGGAAAACTAAGGCCGAATGGTAAAAATTTATTCTGTAGCAGTGCACATTGTGTTTACGGCAGTTAACTCAAGTGATTCATCATCGAGAGGTATATGTAGGGATGCATCCTGAAAGTCTAGCTTAGAGAAGAATTTTGGTCCATGAAACTGATGGAGGATATCTTGGGGTTCAGGTGTCTAACATCTTGTCTATCTGATGAATTTGTTCACCGTAATGTGATAATCACCGCATGTTCTCGGCGTTCTTCCATTTTTAAGTGGTGTATCGATGGGCATGGCCCAAGCAGAAATTACCGGTGTCGAAATACCCTTATTAACTAAATGATATATTCGTGTGGTTGGTTGGTTCCCGTAAACCAACAAGAAGGACGCGATGGTTCACAAAAATTGGGAACCCCAAAACGTCTACAGTGACCGGTTACTTTTCGATGCCACCCACTGCTCTAGAAGAATCAGTGATTGACTTTCGGGGTTGTGAATGGTGACAGTCAGTGAAGAATGACAGGGAGATATCAAGAGGTTTCACGAAGTTAAGACCAGTAGAAAGGATAGAATCAACGCTAGAAAAGAGTACTGATAAGTCCGGGTTTGAGCCAGTTAAGGAAAGTAAGCATGTCTATGAAATAAGATGTTCAAGTCCAATGACAGCCTTCACAGAAATATCAACATTTTTAGTTCAAACTGGGAGCAAACGATGTTAAATTAATGAGTCAGAAACTAATAGGTCAGCACTTCCAGTGTCGATGATAAATGATTGACGTAGATAACTGTTGAAAAAGCAAGTGCGGATTATGTGCCTGAACGGAATAGAAGTGATGGCCGATGAAAGGGGTCTATATTCAGAGGAAAGGGTTCAACCAGATCTTGACATCTTTGCAATTTAAGTCAGTGAAATCTGACAAAAAGACTGAATGAAACCAGCATGCCGCATTTGAAGAATTCCGAACTGCAAAAACGACATACGGGACAACAATGTTGCGCTTCACAGAAAATACAAGTATACGCAGGCATTGCACCACGAACAGACGCATGTGGCAGACCTACAACGGGCGTGAACTGATTAAACCGCTCCGTAGTGTCATGCCCAAAGCACCACATGACGTCTCGGAGAATGGATTAGTGCGTAATCGGATTCCTGAATCATCGCGCTCATAATAGGCTTCCGTGGACAAGCAATACCAATCAGTCGGTTAGGGTTGCTAATATTTCCGACAGCTGCAGCCTTTTCTATTTCCCAACTCTTCCTTATCCTTCACTCCTCGTGGTCGTTTCCCAGGCTCTTGGCCACCTGATATTTCAGGGGTTTATTCATCTCACCCTATGTTCCATCCCGGGGCACGGATCTGTGAGTATAACAGCTGCTTACTGATCCACCGGAACTGGTTAACACGTCGAGTTGCGTACTGTGGTCACCAATGAAGACACCGAATATTGACGTCATCAGTTGCAGTTTTTCAGAATAAAACATTGCTAGTACACTGAAGAAATTTTGGCGCGAGGCCTTCAGTTTTTAACATTGCGCGTTGACAACCATGGTTAGGTTGAAGCACACGTGTTCCAGATGAGTAAATCCTGCTCGCAGTATCGTTATTGCTTCAGAGTTTCCGGAGATGCAAGCACATACCTGAATCTAGCAGGTAAACTTTGGCCAGTAAGCAAAACTGCCTTGTGAAAGTATCACGGTTAGCGGCTGCCTTGTATTTTTAATATAGAATTCACTACTATGGTTAGTGTTAGCTGTCCTGTCTGCAGCAACGATGGTCAGCTTTAACTGAGCCTGAATGTAACAGTCAAGAACGTAGGAGACTCAGCAGGAATAAGTTTATTCTAAATGAAAAATTTTAGTTGAAATAGTTACACATTATAGGTACCATATATTATGGTCTGTTCCCATGCCTGCACTTTCCGTCAGTTTTCTGTGTCACTCGTTCGTTCCCCCGTTGATGTTCGGTTGTTGTCTTCGACTGAGACAGAGAAGGAAAAGGAAACAGCTGGTTGCTGTACCAGTTTCCACATCCACTGACACAAATAAGTCGAACGGAATATACTTGTGAACAGAATAATCGGTTTTAACAATCAGTTGCAACCCATTATGGGCGCAACACATTTTGAACCAATGCTAATAAGAAAATTATTAATAAACAAAAAACCAAACATCTTTTGCACAATGTGTTCGGGGACTGGACGCTCGAAGTAATGTGACAGCTGATGAAAACCTTTCTTGAGAAGATAAATTCGGAAGAGACACGCGGATGACTTTCAGTGCCCGGAACAAAACTGTTCACAGTAATGGTAGATAAGCTGCTTTATTCCTTGTCATTGTTTTCAGACAATCTACTTCAGGGATAAAAGCAGCGTGCTACTCAAATAGTACTAGGGAATTTGCGGGGATGTCGGCAAATGAGCTGATACCAAACTAAAAGAAATGTACTGGTCAATGTGCTTCAGAGTAAATGTGCGACATCCTTCTGAAGATTTGAGAACTTTCATTTATTCTGAAAGTTGTTCAGTGAAAATTACCTTAAAATGTGGCCAATCTCGTTCATGTATGCTTAAGCACAAGTGTATATACACACTTATATTCATATGTGCGCATAGATATCCCATGTCAGACCACCTTGTGTGCCACTGTTTCTAAAATTGATCAAACTACCTTTTCCTGTAAGACATTGAAAAATAGAAATATTAAAGTATATTGATTACGACCAAAAAAGTGACTTGCATGTAAATGGCTAGATATTAACTACTACTGAACTTCATTCTTTGAAAGCCCCTGAAGAACTTCAAGCGTCACAATAGCCACTTGAAGCGAAACGAAAGCCATTAATGTTGACAGAGTTAAGTATAACTATTTTAGCTAATCAATTCAAAAACCGGCTTATTGCAATTTCATATTGCTTTTAATAGGATATGGGTAAAATGGTCAGGCTGAAAAAGTGGCGTAAAGGGAAATGCGCATAAATTTTGTGGGATGTTTCGTTCGCGGCATCAGTAAGCGATCGTGATGGGTAGTAAATTTCAAATTTACCCTTAACTCGGGTACACAACGCGGACTGAAATCAAAATTGTCCAGAATCGAGCCAGGTACTTCTAATAAGGTCCAGAAAACAGTTCCCAACTATGCTTGACGGTGTTTTACAGAGGTCGGTTTTGTGTTCTTTCGGAGCGCTGAAGGAGTTCTCTTGGGGTACATTTGGAACCCCTTGACACGCGCACAGCTGTTGAACAAAGAACGCTTTTGTTACGGAAATCCGGAACGTCTCATAAGGTGCGGCAAACGCCATGAGTGTAAATAATCACATTATATACTACCTAATTAAATTTATAACCAATCGTAAGCAAGATTGTGGGGAACACATTTCCGTTTGAGTTCACGATTGCCGTCTTCGTTTTCATGTTAGGATCTTAGGGTCGGAGCTAGTTTCCGCGAGTGTCCCTACTTCCTGGTTTAGCATTATCCGAGAATGTCACGGCACTGATGCTGATCGAGATACTTCTACAGCGGCACTGAACTTTCGAAGAAAACCGGTCCGTCCGGCAGTGGTCCAGAATAAGATTTTAGCCCTACTGCCTTCTTAAAAGAATATGGTGGTTTTCGGATCGCCCCCTGATTTATCCGCTTGCCTACTCGGCATTTCTGTTTCGAGGAGCATTATCACCCATTGTGGTTTTGCTGCTTCCTCTTGTGGCTTACTTTCGACTGGGTGCTTCGAGGACAACGTATTGGTGTCCCTTTGCTGCTAGCTTTCCTCGCCACGAGCTTCTTAACCTCAACGCTTTCTCATTTTGTCTACGGCTATGCATGCTGACAGCGGCTAGGGAGGCAACGCCCAAATCCTCTCTAGCGGCAGGGCGAAATGCTGTCACCTAGGCTGGGTGCTATGGGCATGGGGGAAGCACTCAGTGTGGGATCTTTGTTGGCGACGACACTCCAACAGGCCCAGCTTTGGAAAGTTTGAAGAAGAATTGTGTTTCTGCTTCCACTAAGTCTAAAAATTTATTGTTTCTCATTAAATTTTTGCCACAATGGACCATTTCTCCTATAGTTGATGAGTTTCTCGCCGGCAGTATAAGTCCTTTTACGAGGTTTGAACATTTTCCCGTTAGCCAAGTTTGCTAGTAATTGATGGGCCAGAGGATTCTGAGATGGCTGGGCGCCCGCGGGTGTGCGCCTTTCCAGTGTTCTGTAGGAAAAGTTTGCTGCAAAGAAATACTCGCTTGGAACATCTCTCTATGCTGCAAACTGTTCTGGCAACGTCGACTGCTTGCTGCTCCCATACTTCACACACCTGTTTGGCCACCCCTGTTTTTTTATTGACATGGTGATTAGGGTTTTCAGGCTGTCAACCTCATGTGTAAGTTGTATTGTTCAATCAGCTCAGCCGTTTTCACTGCTTGCTTTTTTACTCTTGATCTGGCGTAATTCGTCCGCACTTGGTCCTTAAGGCGAATACCACCACAGTTTGGAGTAGAAACGCATAAGATTGTCTCCCTTCTCCTCACGCAAAGGCAACATCATTCGTGTCGTAGTCATGGAAAAGGTGTACATGGCCTACATTGGAGATCACAATAGACTAGAGGCCTTTATGTGTCAGAAGTAAGAGATCAGAAAGGTTTTCCCAGGCGAGCGAAAAGTTAAATAATCTTCACAAAATTTATCGCGCAGAACTCAGCCGTATCGTGCTCTTAAAGTTAGCAGGAAGTACCGCATTATTTGCAGAGTCAAACCTTCCATATTCGGGCGAACGGTTTGCTCCAGTCCATCGACCCTCTCAAGCTGGGTATCACAGAGGTCCATATTTTGCCCAAGACTGGATGGTGCATTCATGAATAGCATATCTCTCCAAGTGGACTTCATATTCTTGCCTCAGCAGACGGCCATAATATCCGCTGTGAGGTTCGATCCGTGCTTACACACAAACACCGCACATAGATCATGACGAACTGAGCTGGCAGTTGGCCGACGGCGGTCTCTCATTTTCGGTAAACTCAAGGTAATGCACACAGATAAACACTAAATCAATGGGTGTACCCGACGAAATGCACCGGAAAGAACGAACGGCTTCTCACAGGCAGCCAAATCTAACGTGCCATCAAATAAGGCTGTGCTCAGTTTGAAGCTTCCTGGCCAGGTCCTAGGCAGATTTAAACTTGACTAGTTTCTAAAGCTACTCTTGACCTCATTCAGGCGGCTTCTCGAAGTAAACGTCTAATGTTGCCCGCCAATTCCGGAAAGGGACAATAATATAACCAAGGGAGCCCAACGGAAGGCCAAGAAATACGGGCGTGGACTCAAGAACTTAGCCAGTCTAGATAGACTCTTCGAGGTGAATTTGTGTAGGGTGGAGCATGAGCAGTCAGGAGGGGACCTAACGCCGCAACGACGCAGAAACATCCTAAAGGGGACTCGTTAAGATTAACCAACAAACCACCGATGGGTGAGCCCTTCAGAAGTTAGGGAGACGATGGTTATGCGTGATTGGTAAGGTACAAGTTTTCCCCGTCAGACTTTATCACTGGTTGACCTCAATATTTGTGACGTTGGCGTTATAATGAAGCAGCAGGTAAACTGGAGGTACGCTGATGTGCCATCTGAAACACTACGAAGCGGCCAGGGAATTTTTTTGTGCCAGGATTCACTTTGACAGGGTGACGGCAAGGCATTTGTAAGCGATTGACTCATTGACCAGCTGACGGACTAACTATTTTCTCTTCCGTATACATAGTTGTATGTGTGCTTCTGGGTGCAAGAATGCCAGTCGCTTAATATAGGCTTGAGACAAAAGTCTAACACTACCTTCTTATCCATCTACTGCGTAGACTATGCGCCCACAACTGCTGGGCGGTGCCGGAGCAGAATAGCTGCAGCGGCACGATCGTCCTTGCAGACCATCTTGAAGACACGGGACACTGACAACGAATCAACGCAGTCTGTTTGTAATCCTCTAGGATATTAATTGCGCATTTCAAAAACGAAATGCAGAGGGCCGGAACAATAAAGTTACCGGCTCAGGAATGCGTCATATCAATGAAAAAATGGAAGAGGAAATGATGAAGAAGAAGCGGAGTGACTCGCTTCGGGAACCGCCCTCGAAGCTATGCACTCCCACTATGCTTCAGAGTTGGGATGCAATGGATGCTCCAGACTTGAGCGGTGAAAGAGGCTCCATGAGGTAAATAGAGGCAAAATGTTAGCTTCCACAGAAAGGTAAAAAGAAAAAACGGTGGACACCGTGTTGAATGTAGTTAGAGGAAATAAGAGTGAAACAAATTGCCTTTAAAATAATAACAAGATGGGGACAAGGATGATTTAAACGCCCATGGATAAAAAGACGACAAGAAAAGAATTGTTGAAGTACAATCGCAGGACTGAGGAAAAAAGAAATGAAAGGAAAAAAGGAGTAGAAAAATGAGAAATGGAAAATGGATGAAACGATAGAAAATATTTGAACGCTGGCCAGAACGCTCGCATTAGCAAGCGAACATATGCGCAGTCAAAATGCAACGTCCGTACACTCAAAACCAAAGCATATCCCCGCAGGCCTCCCTAAAGGTATTCTGCGGATGTTATGCTGTTGGGGCTCAGGTTGAATTAGCAGCACCAGCTGCTAGCAGTTACCACAGTCTAGCCGCCAATTTACTACATTCCATTTTCTTTCTCTATTCCTACCTATTTCTCGCCGCTTTCATTTTCACTTCTGTAATGACTTTAAACCCTCTGCTCCCTGGTCTTTCCCCGAGGATGATATGACCCGAACAGCTTAGCGCGTATAATAGCAGTATAGGTGAAATGGTTATGTTGTGTGCAGCGCGACGAGAAACGTCTGAAAGTGGTTGCTGGTTAGTGTAACTAAGGTGTTGACCAATGCGTAATCAAAATGGAGTCTCAAGTCCAAAACAAAGTTTTTTCGCAAAATCTAGGATATGAGGTTATAAAAGTAGTCAATGAATGAACTGCGCGGATACATGCACGTGGTTCGCGCCGGTCCCGAAACTGCATGCCAAAAGCACGCTAGGAGTGCGAAACACACAAACTCTCAAGTACACTAAAACATGCGTAGGGTAAAACACAGTTGTTATTTGTGGGGCATTGACTTCATGAACTTCGGTAAAAACTGTTTTCTGGGTGTTATCTTGTGCCCATACGTTACAATTAATGCTTAATGGACGGACTGTTTGCGACTTGTCCTGCGTGGATACGTTGGTTTGTATGAGCGTACCAGTTACATTGAAGAACTAACTTGGTCATTTCTCTCACTCCTCTACGACTTACTCCTCAATGGCTTCTTACCAGAAAAGCGATAAGAAACCCACCGGAAATAGACATGATTCAAATGCCTTAGCCCGCCTGTGGGTTGCAGACCTATCACAAAAACCCCAGACATGACCAATCTACATGATTTCACGGGACTTCAGTGCCCCTCTTTAAGCCAGCGCCATCACAAGTCTGTGATAATCACTGCGCTTGTGCAAACCAGGACTTGCCCCAAATGATCAAATAAATCTTTGGTCCGAGCGAGAAAAAGTGAGATAACCTGGGACAGCGGACGTAGCTAAAGTGAAGGAAGGATAGAGGATATCCTGGAAATCCTTGCAACCCCAAAAAATTTAATTTCCCATTTTCAGGTATTAAAGTTTAAAAGTAAAAGCGCAGTTTTCCCCGGAAGCCATTGCTAAAGTCGGTAAGCCGTGAAACTAGTGTCTGTTGGTGCACAACTTTGCGAGGGACCGACAAAGCTGGATGCACTATACGAAACTTCTGCATAGAATAGTAAACAGGTCGGCACCATCAGACGATATTAACGTGGCCAGTGCCAGCCACTAGCGGGGCCGTCGCGGGCCCGATGTGCATACTACTCCGGACCAGTGTAAACCAGCGTGAAAAGCAAAGGATTAGTATAGTAGTGATTGTGCCCATGCACAAGTGGACCGAACTCTGCCACGGAAAACCTCATGCCAGTCAACTTCACCAGCCTTTTAAGCAAAGCGATGAAGAATTTAATTCCAGCACATATCTGATGAGCTGTTTCAGACATCATAGAGAGTATATCTTCCACCAACCTCCGTGTATCTCTTGGTTAGGTTACTGGAAGTGTGAGTGAGTGTGATGTTAGTATTTTATACTGACTTCCTCAAGACGTTTGGATCAGTGAACCTTTCGCAACTTCCAAACAAGATGAAATTATCGGTAACCAGACGCAGAAGCATCGTTTTGTAGAGGATTCTATTATATGCAGACACCTCACTTAGAGACAGGAGATATTTACGCCGATAAGTTTTACCCTACGGAGGGCGTTCCGAAATGGTCGGCGTTACAGCCACTCTGCGCTTGCACTTTATTAATGATCCAACATTGGTTCTAAAATCCTTCTTCACCTTCGTGGCCGACTATGTCAAAGTAAGTTCTGCGGGCAGAAAGGAACTCAGGAAAGAAATAAGAGTCCTCTCATATATGAAATAAAATTGGGACTTGGCCCGAATGCAAGAAAAGACCACGTGTTATCCCGAAACGCCGACAGCTTCACATGAAGGGAGACTGTTGACCGTGAACACGTGGAAGATCTAAGAATATATGATTGATAACATCTCAGCTCGCATGGACAGCGTTTGACGGACGTGGATGCCATATTGCGGCTGACGGGTTGCGCGTATTCGGGACGAGACTACTTGCGGAGAACGATATATGGTGTGCGCCGACAACGTGTGTCGGAAGTTGCGCGTGCCTTCACCGCTTGTCTGGAACGCACACCTAAGCAAGCGTCGACCAGCAGCGATGAATACAGCGACGTTGTTGGAATACCGTCCAAAAGAATTTTACCGGATATGTGCGTGTAGCGTCTGCTAAGCCGAACATGAATTCATGTCTTGAGAAGACGAATAAAAAGGTGAATATCCCGGGGAAATTTGGACGTCCTAAAAATAAACAGGTGCATGATCAAGCTGGGGGAAGTTGGGATTCACAGTTCGACACGGGAGAGCCACCGCAGCCGGCTTAGAAAAAAACCCCGTAGGTTCAAGGCGCAATGTAGGCTCATCTGGCGCCCACCTTAATAATTTCAGTGAAGTTTGCGCTCACCTCGCCTTAGTGTAGGGTCTGATTTGGAGACATAATTGGTCAACACCGTGGACGGATCCATGGTCTTGTGCCCCGCTAACCTTTCATAATAACAATAGTAATATTAATGATGCTTCTTGAGGCTTGTCGAGAAGCAAGAATGTTGCATAATCATTATGTGCAACGAAATCAAGCGAGTAAAATATATCTTCATTTGTTAGATAACGAACAACAAAATAGGAAAACGTGCTTGGTCCATGGACTCCAAATTGGATAACAGTAATTGGTACCCGTCGTACGCGCGGAAGTTTCAATGTCAAGGTCAGCCATAGCTCAAGCCGCAGATGTTCGTATGGCTCCGGGTCGATGGGCGACAACTGACGCAAACCGGGAATCCTAAGGACATAAATCGAGGAGTAACATGAATTATTCTGGAGCCAAATAGATTATCATTTGGAAGCAGGTGGGCCTGGTTGGGAAGAGGAGCGTGGTGACCCGGGGACACTGACTTTGCTGGTTTGGAAGCTATTTAAAGTAGAAGAAAAAGGTGCGAACGTTAATATACATGGGACTGACTCGTCTAGTAAAAGTTGATTGTTGTGAAATGGTCCAGGAATGAATATTTTACAAGGTCCCGAACTTGAGCTGGAATGATAATCAGCTAATGAATATTAAAGAAGTTGTGGAAGTGCGCCAAAACCGTTGGCAGCAAAGACGATGGTGCAGTGTGGAGGAACGATTTAACGGCAGGAGGGATGTATGGGAAAATCAAATTTGATTCAACTATGAACAAAATCCTCTTACCACGTTTGACTAATCTGCTGCTATTTGAGTGAAACGCTTGGCAGATCAAGAACTAGAAGCTGGCGAAGATAAGAAAGGCAGTGTACGGACGTACGATTTTTGTGGTCTTTGCGGCCGATTTTGTGTCGCTTTGCGAGTTGGAGTACAGAGACTGGTGTACGCGGCGCGGTGCGGGAATCACGGTAGTGCTGAGAAGAGAGCACGTTCCTTGTCTAGGAGTGTTTGTGGCTTATTTGAGCACTAAAACCTTGTTGATTCGATGAATCAGGACACGGCTAGATATCCGAGGGCGTTTAGGGGCCGATGGCCATTGAGTTAACCTCGCCAGTGCACAGACCTAGTGGAACAAATTATCTTTGGGAAAACATCTGAGGTAGATCAGACTGATGGGGAAATCACAGCTGCTGAAACGATAAATGTGACCATAATTTTATCAGCGACTAATTACATGGACGAAGGAACAATAGGGACGTTGAAAATGCTCTGACATTTAACAGTAGGATGTGAGAAGTATTCTGAATTTCGCTTAGAACCCCAACCCAAGTGCGTTTACGCGGTCCAGTGAGCTGCAGGGATCAATTTTGAGGATCGTCGAGGAGATGTGGAAGGCACAATTTAACTGCTTTTTATGATGACAGGTCCTCGACTTCGCATGTTCCAGGTGAACTTTTACTCCACGTTAACGCGTATTTGTCCAGAAAGGGGTTGGACCGGAAAATTTGGCAGGAACAGTATAACTACCACCTTAGCCAGTAAGCGGTGCCGATAGGTTTTCGGTCCTTGGTGGAACGGTTTCTGCTTTGTTTGATGTTCCGCATTGGTATCAACCAGGAAGAGCACACTGGATCAGAAATGTGAAATACTCGCGTGGCTGTGGTTTCTGGCTTGCCTCTTTGCCGGTTTCTAAAACAAATCCTGTTGTGTGCAGAAGGGAACGCCACGTGGTAATATGCATAGCGTCAGAAAACCACATCGTTGTTTCTGCCACTTCGCCGTGGTTGATGATTTGGGGTCGTGCTCAAAGCATGCTTTCTTCTCTAAAAACTCTACCATTGATACAGAGTTATGCAGTGTCATCTCCGTTGTTTCTGGAGTAGACTGGTGTGACAACTTTCGGCTTGGTTCCGTCAGGAGAGCTGGCTTGAAATTATTTCTGGTTATGCTGTTTTTAATTTTGCAATGTATCGCAAGCATTACAGCAGCTTGTCACCTTGCGTGGACCAGAGTGCGCGAGTATTGACTTGGCGCCTGATCCTACTACCGAAATTGCGACTTTCCACCTTTAAAGTTGAAATATTTGTACACGGTCTTGGTTTAGTCAGGGAAAGCAGGTAGGCGCGACTTACGCATACTGCGCTTTAGCACGGTGACTTAGTGAGTGTAATCGCTTGACACCAGCAACTGTGATGTCGCCGGTCAAGCAGATTGTGCATCTGGTAGTTAACTGGACTGTTGCAGCTGGGAAAGCCGTTTTAGGGCATTACTGTAAGATTAATTGTAGCCTTTCAGGCAGACAGAGCTGTTTATACTCCCGGGCAGAAAATTTCTATCAATCCTTCAGCTGAGTAGTGTTGAGCTGCCTTATGGGTCCGTCCGGTACCCGAGCGTTGAAAAGTGAACCATGATTGTTGGAAACCGCGGAAGGACAATCAAGCGTAGCTGCTTACCGCCCTTAAAAGACTTAGAATAAGATATCGCCGGTAGCCCTTGCTACGAGCGCCTCCACCGACCCTTTAGCAAGACTATCCAAGCAGTTGAGTAATAAATTTACCCCATGGATGGAAAAAACGAACCTACTGAGCAGAAATGGACTTGTTAAAAACGTAAATTCGCGTCAAGAAAATGACCTAGGGGATCTTCAACTTGCCCCAATACCGCGGAATTTTGGCATTAGACGTGTTTGAGGGTCTAGGCGGTGACGCAGCCATTCGTGCTGTATCGAAAGCAAATGTCGGCTATGAGTTCAGTAGAGGCCTTGATGCTACCGCGCCCAGACGCCCTGAGGACAGCAGGTCTGGATTGCTCTTTAAGTATGCCGCACAATCCACTTTTCAGTCAGAGGTAGTGAGACTGCTTGTAATCACAGTAACTTGTTGCGTCTCTAAATTTAAACCCCCAGATAATCCGTTTGTTTAGACTTAATACATCTGAAACTGGTTGTTCCGGCATTCTCAAATTTCAAACCAGGGGCTCAGGGTGACTTGTCTGAGGGCAAGTCATCGAGGCCCGAAATGTGACGTAAGTCCCGTGAACCGAATGATGTAGTCCAAGTGCTGACATTTTCTGGGGGAGTATCAGTATGTGACAGCATGTGTAGCATGAAGAGTTGGATTGTGATTGTGAAGCCCCTACCTGCCTGGTTATAACTGAACTGCCGAATCCTCATGAAGATTTCCAGAAATCTGCCGCCGAAGGTACGACATTTGACCTTAGTCTGTTTTGGTTTCTTTGAGGAATAAAAAGCTCCCAAAAGTTTGTTGCATGTTGCTTTGATAAGATAACTAAGGCTGTATCTGAGATACCATTTGCCACTACAATCAATGCATGCGAAAAGGAAGCTTTAAGCTGATAGATTGTCTTAGCGTTGCAATGCCGTCACGTTCGAAGGCCAGTGGCATCCTTATAACTTTGAGCATACCCGTCCTTGGCAGAATCAATTGAGCACGTCGCAAAATGAACCGACCAATTACGGTGACCGATTCGTCAGTATTTCGGATTTGCTTGAACCAGTTGATAGCTTGTAAAAGCTCAAACCCACTTTTAAAATAACGCGTTCCCCGTAGTTGAAGCTCTATCCTAATATATTGATATCCCGGATTATCCCTAAATATCTGAACCAATCGTACACTTCTGTGCATTAACTGCGACCGCGGGCCAAAATAATTGTTCATAAATGTTTTG